>RJWT010002530.1:0-40442 GCA_004365215.1 Cuniculus paca | reverse complement strand
GAGTTCCAGTTTCCTTATAAAGGCTCTCTTGATAAGAAAGTCCAGTGGACCTTCTGTCAGAAAAGCCGAGGCTTCAGATTTGACAGGCGCTTGTTAGTTTTTCATCCCAGATCACTCAACATTCAGAGAAGAGAAGAAAAAGAAGATTGCTAATATGGCTGGGCACTGTGAAAGTCCGTCTTGCACATGCTCCAGGAAGTTACAGCTGTCTTCCTCTACTATAAAGGAAATGCAGCCCTACCTGGCATGGAAGGTGTCCCTTCCTACAATGCTGGCCTTTCCATAACACAGTACATAAAACACTCACCAATTAAAGTGTTATTTAGATCCTGCACGCTGAAACATGGCTTTCAACTGAATTTTTATATATTTTTTTCCCTTTTAAATAGTAACTGTATTCTCTTCACGGATCCTCTGTTATGACCTTTTCAATTGAAAATGTCTTGGTGTCTTTTGTTTGTTTTGTTTTCAAGATAGTTTTATGCATCATCTTGAACCTTTATGATGGTCCTGAGAACTGTAATTATTTCGACATGAAGAATGCAGAAACAGAGATACATACAAGGACTATAAACTTTTCCAAGGTGAAATATAATTAATGTTAGATTAAGGATTCAAATCCAAGCATCCAGTCTCCTACTCTGATGTTTCTTATCACGGAAATATAGTCAAACCATTCTGACTTACGAATGATCATTTGCACATTACTGTTTTATCCCTAAAGTTATCAAGGAAAGAAACAGTGTTTTCTACATACTTTTTTCACTTAATATATAACTATTAATTGGTGGCTAACCAAACTAGTAGTCCTACAGGGAATGTTGTCATTGTTTTCCAACAATCTTTTTTTTTTTGAAATTAATACAACCAAACAAAATAAAACAGAATACAGTCAATCACAACAAAGCAATGAACAGGGTACATGAATTCTAAACAGGGTAAAAAGCAATCAATAATGGCTACCCTAATGCCTCCTGTTATCTTCAGTATAATTGCCCATACCATCAGGAATAAATAAAATCAAACAAAATAGAACAGAATAAAACCAGAAAAAAAAAACAATAAAAGCAATACAGAATTTCAAGATACTAGTAAAACAGCAGTGGCTACCATAATGCTTCTCGTTATCTTCAGAATAGTTGCCTACCCTTCAGACATATTACAATCAAACAACACAGAATAGAGTAAAATCAATCAAAACAAAACAATGAAAGCAATATAGGGTTTCTAAGCAAGATAATTGGACATCCTCGATGGCTACAATTATATATTTTGTTATCTTTGAAATAGCAGTCCATGCCATCAAGTATAATAAAATCAAACAAAACAGAATAAAATGAAACTAATCAGAACAATGAAGACAATATGAGCTTCAAATCATGAAAATAGATTTATAGTGACCACTTCCTTTCCTTTGTAGATAATTCCTCCACTTTGACTTTCCCAATATGTATTGTGCATTTTGGATCCCACTAACTCCTTTAGTTTGTTATACTAGGGAGACAACATGAAGTGTTGAAATGGTTCATGTGACTCTGAACCATTTCATTCATGAGCATGATCTCAAGTTGCCTCCATCCACCTACAAGAGCCTTGAGATTATCTTCCTTTATAGCTGAGTAGGTTTCCACCACATAAAATGCCATGTCTTTCTTATCCATTCAACAGTTGATGGATAAGTTACCTCTACTTTTCTTTCTGGCTCCCTGTCACATAGGACATTGTTCTCTTTCCTTTGACTTTCAGTCTATGATTCTTTCTAGTTAAATGTGTTTCTTGTATAGAGCATATTGAGGGATCCTGTCTCCTGATCCACTCTGCCTATGTTTCTTTCTATTGGTGCATTGAGGCCATCTACATTAATAGTTATGGACCTCTTGCACTGCATTGTCTCTGCCATGCTATTTTCCTGCCATTGGCTCCCTACTTTTCCTCTCCATTCAATTGACTGCCCCCACTTGATGGTCCCCCTCTGCCATTGTTCCTGAGACTGTCGTCCTTTTTATCTCTCTCCAGAATGTCCTTTAGTATTCTTCATAGTGTTGGTTTAGTGGTCATGAATTCCTTGAGTTGTTCTTTGTCATGGAAGTGTCTTGTTTCTCCATTGATTTTGAAAGAAAGTTTTGCAGGGTACATCAGTCTGGGTTGGAAGTTGTTTTCTTTCAGGACTTGTAATACTTCACTTCAGCCTCTTCTTGACTTGATGGTTTGTGTTGAGAAGTCTGCTGTGATTCTGATGGGCTTTCCTTTATAGGTGATCTGTTTCTTTGCTCTCACAGATTTTAATATTCTGTTCTTGTGCTGAATTTCTGGGATCTTGATTATTATATGTCTGGGTGTAGATTTGTTTCAGTTATGGCTAGCAGGAGTTCTATATGCCTCACTTATTTGAATGTCACTTCCTTTTCCCATGCTTGGGAAGTTCTCAGAAATTATTTCTGTAAATAGTCCTGATGTCATTTGTCTTGACCTCCCTGCTTTTTTTTTCACATTTTTAATTCTTTTTTTTTTTTGTGGCACCGGGGATTGAACTCATGACCTTGCACTTGCCAGGCAGGTGCTTAGGCCACTGAGCTAGATCCCCGGCTCTTGTCTTTTTGAGACAGGGTCTCACTATACCATTCAGGCTGGCCTTGAGCTCACTTTATAGTCCAGGTTGGTCTCAAACTCACAATGATCCTGTAGTCTCAGCCTCCCAAGTGCTGGGATTACAGGCATGAGCCACCATGACCAGCTTACATTTTTAATTCTTTGAGTTGTCTTGCAGCCATTGAATTGTTAATTCCTGGTTCCTTGTTATTTTTAAGGGATGTGTCCTCTTGCAATCACAAGCTGCAAACCTGTCTTCAAGATTTGAAAGTCTATCTTCAGTTTCTTTCAAATGTTTTTGCCAGTTTTCAATGGAGTTTTTAATTTCTTGGATATCTCTTTGAATGCTTCATGCATTCTAAATCGCTCTTATATTTTTCATTCATGGTTTCCCTCATTTTCATATGCTCCTCTATTTTTTTATCTGTGTCTTCTTTAGAGGTGCTTAGCAATTCTTTTATTATGTTTTTCACTTCTTCTTTTACCTGGGAGAGTATTTCTGTTCTAATATCTTTTGTAGCATAAAATTGTTTCTTTACTTTGGTTGACATCACTTCAGACCTTTCAGGTGTGTGACTGCCAATCTCTTCCGTGTTTACCTCTCCTGGACTTGCATTGCTTGGGTTGGATGCCAGAGATTGCCTTTTCCTTCTTCATCTTGACATATTTTTGGTTTCTTCCATACACATGGGTAGTGGAGTCCCAGGTACTTCCAGCATTGGGTACAATTTCTCTGAAGCAAGACTGTTTGTTTATTCTAGCCAGTGCTGACTTTGGTTATCTGATGGTGGGTGCCCATGCTTCTGCACTGAGCTGGGTGCTGGCCCACAAGGGCCCTTGGAGTTTGCATGGGAGTGGAGCCGGCCAGGGTCTGTGGACCTAAACTGGTTAGGAACCAATGCAATGTTCTCTGGAACGCGCATGGAAGCATGACTCAGTCCAAGCAACTTCCAGGGATCTGCACCCAACCTGGAGCTGCTGAAAGAAGCTGGCAGCAGTCCTGGCCCTGGGCTTATCCTACCTGACTCCTAAATGGCTCCCGGCCAATCACTCTCTCCTGCTAGAGGACTGAGTCCTCTGCACTCACCGCCAGCCAGTGCAGACCTCTGCATCCACCACCCTCCTCCACCACTGTGCCTCTCCGCAGAGACCTCTGGGGTCACTAGCTGCCACTGTGATCATGCATCGCCCAGCTCCCACAGCTCCCCTTGCAGGGCGAGTCCAATTCCAGGCTAAGGCACCACCAGCTACCACCTTCTTCTTTGTTTAAGTTTTTCTTTTTACTCTCTCTGTGGGCTTCAATTCACATTTTAGCTTCTTCCTGGGCCCAGGGGAGCAACTTCTTTCCTTCATGTCCTCCCTATTATGCTATATTCCAGCACCTGAACTGTTTGTCTCAAAGAGTCTGTTTACTCTGTAGCTTACTGTTCCACCATTTTCCCCCTCTTCCAACAATCTTTACTTTGCCTATAGGCATTCATTCAATCACACATTCACCTGTATTTTATTTTTTCTGTTTTTTGGAGCTATATTTGTCTTGGTTCTTGTTGTATACCCAAACTCAACACCATGTTGACCCAGAGCAAATGCTCAGTAGATTTCAGTCACAGAAATAAACAGAGAATGAAGCAACTGAAGGCACCAGAAATGAAAAGGAGAACAATTTGTAGATTACTACTGGTGGATCACTCTGTAGATTAACAGAATATGTTCTGCAACAACTACTGTGTGCACCTCATCTTAGAGAGCTTAAACTGAATTTGGGGATCTCTCATTGGAACCTAACTCTCTTCTATAGCAATCATATCTTGTTCACTATGGTATACTCAACTGTCAGGCATAAAGGAAGCACTGAATAAGTACTTGTTAAAGTGATTATAGAAGACAAATTCTCAGTGTTCCTTTCCTTTTGTTTGTGATATACATGGAAATATTAATAAGTAATATTGAGTACTGCAATTAGTGTGTATCATGCATGAAAGGTACATTACTACTTTTACTTTTCCAAGTATCCTAAGTAGGTACAGTTATTAGCTATATTGCATAGACGACAAAAGTGAAGCTCAATAAGGTCAAGCAATTCACGCAAAACTGGTTAAGTGGTGAAGCCAGTGTTCTGATCCAGATCACATTCTGGGTGAGCATGCTTGACTGCTGTACTTGTCTGCCTCTTGAATACATCACAGTTTTCTCTTTAATGAATACCAGTAGCAAAAACTTATGTTTTGCTTACTATGTGCCAGCTGCTGTTCTGAGCATGTTGCAAGAATTTCTTCACATCAACCTTCTGATGGAGACTCTACTATTATCCTCATCATGCTAATAAGACAATGGAGACCAGAGAGTTTAAGCAATAGGCCTCAAACCACAAAAACCAGTAAGGGTAGAACCAGAACATGGAACCCAGATTTTCTGACCACTGAGTGAACCAATGCTTTTAACTACTTTAGAATATTGTCTCTTGATGAAGTTTGGACAGTACTCAATCTTCTTTAATTATAATATTTAGCTCATAACACATAGACTTTCCCTAGCATACATAGTTCATTTCTCTCTTTTGGTACTTACCTCAAAGTGTGTAGTATTCAATCTCCCTAACTAGATTTTAAGCTTCTAGTGGAAAGATGATTCACAATATTGAGCTCCAAATCTTTAGTTTAAAATTTGAAGTGATACTCAAGAGATAGCATGGACACTCATAATACAAATTAATTTTTAAAAATGACTTGGACAGTTTATTTGGTGTGGTTGAATATTTATATTGTAATACCCAGAGAATATGGTGCAGACTTAAGATATTATTACATATAGTTAAAAGACTAAAAGTATTTTAGACATATCTGGGTTATTACTTCTTAGAAACTTCTGATGTAATGAAATTTTGGTATTTACCATCATGAAATTCTAGCATTACAAGTGAAATTGTTATTTTCTTCTGACATATGTCTTATTCTACTAATTAACCATTGAGAATATGTGTCAAGCTCTTAAAAATATAAAATAGAACAGCAGGAGGTAAAAAGGAGATTTTTAGTATGTTTGTAAGTACTTTTTGAAAAGTCATGAATATATTTCCTGTTGTTTAAAATCAGAGGAAATATCACACATGTTGAAATATATCTAATTTTAGGCACTCCTTTGTCAGACTAAAATGTCAGACCATTTATGGTTCATAGGAGATATCAGCAAAGTCCTTAGTTTTGCCTGAAACTCTCTATTTGTATTTATTTACACAAAGCTTCTTTTACCACAGTGTTTTGCAAAACTTGTCTTCCCAGACGTTAACTCAGTGGTAATGCATGGAATGTCAGTACAAATGCCAATTTACATTTGTTTCTATTTGAATTGATACCAAGAAACCCTTTCAAAAGGAAACCATTGAGTTTTTAAAGTTTTCTTTGACAACCAATAAGATTTGTTGTTCTACAACTTCTGGGTCAACAACTGGCTTTGCTAGTTGTCTAGAAAAGAGATTTCAAGACTATTCAAATACAACACATTTTACACTATGAAATCTATTACTTTCTCTTTGTAGTTCTCAACTGAAGGTGATTTTGTTTCCCAGGGGCTGAAAATGACTGGAGATATTTTTATAGTCATTAATTGGGGGTGTGGGACTATTAGCACCTAATGAGTAGAAGGGTTAGGGATGGAGATAAACATGCTGTGGTGTATAGAACCACCCCCACAACAAAGATTATCTGTTCAAAATGTAATCATGCTATAGCCAAGAAACTCTTTAAGTCCTCTGGTTCAAAATTTAAAAGGCCAGAGCCCAAGGACTATTAATACTTACTTTAAAGTATATCAGCTATCTACCCTTTGCTATGAATATACCCTTACTTCTGGCCCAAGAAATTTTTGATAGGTGGGAAAGAAGAAGTTTTCTGGAGACACTACATGGAAGAAACAATACAGAAATAAGAAGCTGAATGATAAAGAAAACAGTACATTTTACTTCATACACAGCTTCAGTGTTAGTCTAGGAAATAAAGAATAGAGATGTGAACATTAAGTAAATATACCATTGGATAATAGCACTCTAGTAATCAGGGATCAGTGAAAATCATGGTAGACACAATGTTATAACCCTAAACAGTCTGATCTACACTTACCTTTCCCTGCTAGTGTGCGATTGTTATTTTCCAACCTGAAAACATGCCTCCACACTTGGTTACCTATCTTACCTTTGCCTGAAATGCATTCAGTTTTCTTTCTTATTTATATCAAGGAAAACAAAACTTTTACCTTGTAGGCCCACTCTGATAAATTGGTGTGGGTTAGTGGTGTGTTGAGAAGGATTCTGAGGCTCAGTCGAGGTTCAGTAAAAAAGATTTCCAAGCTTTACTATGTCTGGTAAGGGCTGGGAAGTTGTTGTGGCTCAAATCATGGCCAAGCATCTGTCATCCCAGGTTTGGTGTTTCAGACCTCAGTTGCTACCTTTCTTAGACGCCATCCCTAACTAAAGCAGATCTCTGAATTTCTGTAACACATATTATCTTTGCTTCTCATTTGGCACTTAATACAAAGTTAACAATGTTTACCTTAGAGCATCTGATTTTTCAACTAGATTTTAAGTTCCTACAGGGATGATAGTTTGAGTTGATGCTTGTCATGCATGGATATAGAAAATGTGGCAGATATATGCAGCAAATTAGTATTCAGCCCTAAAAAGTTAAGGAAATGTTGTCATTTGTAACAACACAGATGAACTTGACCTAAAATATTCATTCATAGATCTGAGTATGCATACGCTCCAGTGTTTTAGTCTCAATCCCTGGTTTAGAGCCATGTCAATACTGGTGGTAACTGTTCTTGCTTTTCAAACTCCAATGTTCTTCTTTTTTCCTATTGCTAGTGCTAATTTTTCCTCTCCTGAAATGTTTTCCAGACATTGTCTTCAAAACTCCTATTGTCCTTTCCAGAGACCATCTTTGTTCTGAGCCTTTTGTGGTCTACCTAGGGTAAAGCCTTTTGGCTTTCTTCTTCTGAACTCTTCTTGCTTTTTTTTGCAGGTAATTATATGACTGTATGCACTGAGGTGATTTTTATACATATCTCATTGTTTGAGCTGTAATCTCTTTGGAGTCTGAGATCACACCTGATATACAAAAAATGATCAATAAAACTTAATTAAATGAGTTTATGATTATTAAAGCCACTTTTTGTGCTAATTGGCAAATAGAAAAGATAATATAAAAGTGGTCATTGAAGATGCATACTGAGACGTTTTACATAAGGTGTGATAAACTATGGTGATGCCTACATAAAAATAAAACTATTTAAAAGAAGGCACTTTGCCATTAATCCCTTTCAAAACATTACCCATTGTATTGACCACACTTATCCCATTATTCTTGCCATTTTCCAACATTGTTCTGAAAGCTCTCTTTCATGAATGACTTTTCCAGGCTGCCTTGATGTCCTGAATTGATTCAAAATGCTTAAAATTTTTGTCAAGAAAAAACATTACAGTGTATCCCATTCACATTATTCACTGGATCTGGCACAATGCAACTTTTGGATTTTCCCCAAAGTCAGTGCAAGGTATTTTGAATGGATTCAGGATATCAAGGCAACGTAGCACAATAATGAAACTAATGATACTCCCAAGAGAAGATTTCCAGAACTACATCAGAAAGTGGCAAGAATGATGGAATATGTGTGTTTGAAGCAAAGAGTATCTTGAAGGGGATTAATGACAATTGTTTTTGTAATGAATTTTAAAAATTAAACTTCTACTATAATTTTTGATCGTATCTCTCACTTGTTACAGACAGCTGAAAAATCTCCTTCATACAACTTCATTTCTGATTTCAATGTCTTTGTCAGCTTACATTTCTGTACAATTATTTTCTTATTTTGGGTCATCCATGGTACTTTATTCCAGGTGCTGTTCTAGGTAAAGGAGACACAAGCTGAAGTACAATCCTTGAAGGAACTTATAGACTATAAAAGATAGCAGTGCGATTAAGTATTTGAGGTGTATTTGGCTCAAATACTGGGAACAGTCGGGGCCCTGGATGGAAGGGTTGACTCATTTCAAGAGGAAAGAGGTTTAGCAAAGGACTCATGAAGGATGCAACCCTGAGTTTTAGTTCATTTCAGTGTTATGTATACATACTGAAATGTATATATTGGCCAAGAACTGTCCAATATTCTGAGCAGACAGAGATAAACAGGCTAGTAGATAGACAAAGAAATAGGTTACAGAGTGAAAAAGCATAAAATCAGTGTTGGTCTGGGTGTGCACGATGATGAGGGGTAGGGCAAGGAAGTATAAGCAGGAGCAATGCTGTGCAAACGGACAACGACATAGAACGGCATGATGCATCTGTGCCACAAGTGGTAATACAGGATGCCTACAGTTAAAATATAAGAAGCCAGGTCAGCTGCAGCCAGAGTCAAGAAAGGCATTATGCAACATTCAGGATGGTTGGGACTCGGTTCTACAGACAATAAGACTGTGAGAACATGATTGGGTATATGTTTTAGAAAAGTTGCTGGGGTGCATGTGGATAAGCCAGCTTACCAGTTTTGAGGGTACAATGACAGGGAACCTGTTTCAGTACACTTTTCTGAAGAAGGACAAAAACAATCTCCAGAAAATATTTCTTGATACTAGTGGTAATACTATGAATAAAAACATAGATAAGAATTTTGCACACTCATGAAAACAGTTCAGAAAGAGTGTAAAATGTTTTGTATCATAGTAAGAGATGTAAATGTATTTTTAATACAAGCATAATAGTACATATGTATACACAAACCTGTTTAATTCATGTATGTGTATATTATATAGATACAGGCAGATATGTTTGTAATTTATACAGACGTTCTCATACTAAATAAGAATGATTAGAAAACATATATTCTGTGTTATGCCTTGGGCTCTGAAGACAGTTGTCAGAAATTTTTAATAGTTTCTCATTCTCAGTCTCTTCATAACTGATTAATAAAATACCAAGGATGACATATCAATTCAATTTGGTAAGAGTGTTTTTAAGAAGAGAAAACTTGGAAACTTTGGGTTCTTGAAAGTCTATCTATTATCTATCTGTCTATCTATCTACCTAAGAACCATATTGTCTATAGTATCTATGCTGCAGTGGAGTACGTGTGGGAGGATGTGATGTGGGTGTGCATACATCAAATGGCGTGCATGAGCAGACGATTCACACCCCTGTACTGCTCTCCCCCTCACCTCAATACACTGTTTACCAAAACATAATCAATTTATTTCTCTTTCCATATCTACTTTTAATACTCTAGCGAGTCCTCTCGAGTGTACACCTAAAGTATGTATTGAACCCCTCTTCTTTCCATCTTGCTCACTTCTCCCCTAGTTTAAGCCAGGCTGCAGTTAGCAGTGCCTGGATCACTGCATTACTGTCTCATGCCTCCTTTTAACCACAAACCCCATAATTAACCCTGCACAAGGTGGGCAGGAGACATTTTTTAGAAAAGAAAATAGTAATAATAAAAAAATCACAGCTTTGCTTGAAAATGTCTAAGGTTTTCAGCTACAGTGATGGAAATAAAATCTAAACCACTTTTGGCTCCTTCCCTCCTGGCTGGACCTGGCTGGCGCCTCATTTTCTTCCCACTTCTCGCACAGCTCCTCTTCAGGCTCCACGTCTGCTCTCTCTGTTCCTGAAGCTGTAGATTTCTTGAGGTTGTTACACTCAGGCTTCCAGCTTCCTTCCTTGTGATGTGCTCATTCTTAGACTTTCCACTGTAGCTTGCTCCTTAAAATAAATGTCACCGTCTCGGAGGGAGACCTTTCCTGCTTACCTAAAATACAGTGGGCATCCACCAATAAATTCTCTTCTTCTCACAGCAATGATCCAATTCTTTTTATCCCCTGATTTCATTTTTTTAATTTTCTTTATTAGAAGAAAATATTATGAAAGTAAGAATTTTATCTTTCTCACTTAGCAGCATGTCTGTGATATTGAGAATAAGGTTTGCTACAGAGTAAGTGCTTAGTAAATGTCATTGATTAAATATTGTTCAGTAGCCATTGAACAACCATTGGTACATAGATAGTATTTGACATTAAAAGTACAAACTACTCTGCCTGGGGAATACAATGAAGTGCTCCACTGGTCCTTTTTAAATGAAGATTTCAGACTTTAAGCCTCACAGACTGCAAGAGAAAACCATTAAAACAATTTCAGCAATGATTTCTTTGCCCTTGAGTCAGGGTACTGTTGAGAATGGGTCTAATCTAAAGATTTCCCATCTGCTAATGGGAGATTTAGGATTTGGTGTAAAATTTGGACTAAGGATAACCACCAGTGTTTGCTAGCCACAAGGCTTTACAATATTATGAACAGTTTGAGAGACAGATGACAAGAGAAGTTGGAAACATTTCCTTTATCACTTATGAAGCATTTGAGCTGCTACAAGCTCCATGCATTCTCTATTATGCCCTTTCTCATCCTGTGGATAAAGATAAGTCACAGTGACATAAAAAATATGCAGCACCTTAAACTATGCTCCTTTCTCAGTTAATAAAACTGCAGTAATGAACAAGGGGATAATATAAACAGGAAGCAGTTATGATGGTGATTGGCAGGTATGATAAACCAATGCAAACAGCTAACAAAGGCAACAGTAGCTAAAAGGGTGTATTTGTTTTCTTCCAAAAAGAAAACTCATACAGATGAAAAGTTTCCCTCATTTTTCCTGCAGTCATAAAAATCCTTCACTAGACTACAGATGTTTAGTGCTGGTCCTGACAACATTAAGTAATCCTTCTAATTTGCCACCTCATAGTTACATAGGTGATGATTCTGAGTTCACAGTATACTGTCTAACCAAACATTTCTCCAAAAAGACATACAAATGGCCAACATGTATCTGAAAAGGCCTTCACATTACTTATCTTCATAGAAATGCAAATCAAAATTATGTGTGTTAGGATGGCTATTATCAAGGCCAGAGAAATAAAAAAGATAGCAAGTGTCAGAAAGAATATGAGGAAATTGCAACACTTACCTACTATTTGTAGGAATGTGGAATGGTACAGCCACTATATAGGGGTTCTGCTCCAAATTAAAATTACTGTATGATCCTGCAATCTCACTTGTAAGCACATAACCAAAAGAATTACAGTGAGGATTTTAAGATATGCTGACATCCCCTTGTTCAATGAAGTATCACTCACAATAGACAGGACTTAGAAACAATTCAGGCATGGTGGCACATGCCTATAATTCCAGTACTCTGGAAGGCCTCAAACTCAAAGGGAAAAGGATCAATAGATAAAGGGAAGGACAAGATGAAGGATAAAATTAAGAATTGGGATGTGTTATGTACATTGTGTACTGAAAATATATACAAAAATGAGGGATTGATGGGTGAGGCAGGGAAGGGAAAAGATTTGAATAAAAAAGAATTAAGATGTGTTATGTACATGTACCAACTTCCTGCAAGGAATATAAATATTAAATATTGTGTAGTACACATGTCCTAATGTACTAGTAAACTGAAAGGAAAACAAAACAAAACAAGTTGAAACTCAGCCTGAACAACTTAGTAACTTATTGAGAACCTGCCTAAAAAAGGAAAAAGTAGTAGGGAGTGTAGCTTAGTCCAAAGGCCATAATGCTCACTGAGAGATGAATAAGGAAAATATTGTATATATGCACCATAAAATATCACTCAGTCTTTAAAAAGACAGCTATCCTGCTCTGTGTAATAGCACAGATGAAGACAAATTCTGTGTGATCCCACTCATACGAGGTATTTAAAATAGTGAAACTTATAGAAGCAGAGGTTAGAATGGTTACCGCCAAGGGCTGGGGGAAAGACAAATGGTGAATGGCTTGCCAATGGTTGTAAAGTGTTTGTTATGCAGAGGAGTAACTTGTAGAGACCTATTGTACAACATAGTACCTATGGTTAACAGTCTGACATTGTACACTTTGATAGAATGAGGTTTAATCTCACATTAAGTGTTCTTACAAAAATAACAAATAACCCCTCTAAAGATCACAAAGGAGTTTTGGGAGGGGCTGTTTGGTTCCTTTGTTACAATGGTGGCAAACTCATCAAAATGTGTACATTAAATGTGTGCAGTGCTTTGTCATCAATCACACATCAGTAAAACTTAAAAACACAAACACAAAACATTTTAAGCTATTTAGAGTATATAATAAAAATAATTATAATGAACCCTTGTAGTATGAGGACTTCTAGAAAAAGTGAATGGGTGTGTTTTTGTATAAGTCCTGAGCTGAATATTTGGCTTCCTAGCAGAGCTGGGTAAGGAAACTTTATTTAAGAGGGATACACTATAAAATTATCAGCACAAGGAAAATGAATGTTCTCAATATAGAAGGTTTTGGAGTTTCCAGGACTTCAAATACTAGAAAACCTGCTGCCTCCACAGTTCCCACACCTTTTCCTCAGCAAAATGTCAAACAATCACACTGAGGACACTTGTGGCCTCTAATGGCCTGATAATGGACCACAATAAAAGTTATGGGTCCCCAGCTGGGGTGAAGCTCATAATGGTTGGCAAGATCCATTATTTGACCATTAGGATCTGCAGAAAAGGGAGACAATTGTCAACCAAAAAGAAAAAAATGTTATTATATGTATTCTTCTAATTTGAGAAAAAAATTCTAATTCCCCCAAGAGCAAGTGGCAATTTTCCTATGTGTGTGAGTTTCTATCTAACCATCCTGCATGTATCTGTAGAAAGCTTCTGATGTATAAATGCACTTTGTCGATCTAAATCAACAGATTCTGATTTCAACTCATTGAATTTCAAGATAATGAGTTACAATTTTCAAGGTTTCAACAAAAATAAAAGAACAACAAGAGAGGATAAAGAAAAAAATTTGGCTCAGCTTAAATCTAAATGATTGTCCCCTGTCTCCTCAATTCAAGTATGTTTCAAAGCACCCCATACAGTAGTTTGCACATTTTCATATACTCTGGATATCTGTCTCCTGCTTTGGAAAGAGCCAAGACCCTTTCAATTACAAGGGTGGTGAGTTATTATTCCACTGTCTTAGTAATATTTCCTTAGAAATCAATAAATACATCTTCAGCCATTTCATTTAGCCTTCAGGGATGCTTGATATTTTAACTGTGTCTTCTAATGAATATAATGGCTGAGTTACATCAATATCCTTTTTGAAAAAATATAATGCCTGTGACTCTGTTCCCTTGTCTGTCTTACCTTTAGATGAAATAGAGTCAATGTGGAGAAATCTGTTGTTATCCAATGTTTATGTTTGGGATGTGAGGGAGATTATAGGGGAGACTGGCGTTCTAGCCACACGTTGAGGACCTCAGGATCTGTTAAAATACTAAAATTGTCTCTCCTGTGTGATGGAGAAGATGATCCATTTCAGACACTTCCATATTAACAGAAAATACAGTCCTGATCTTAAGATTGTGCCACATTTTGAGACAATTACTTACTTACTTAGGTACAATTAGCAGAGAAAACAAGTAAATGTTTAATACAGTTTGGAAATTTATATATCCTATTTAAAATGACATTTCTCTAGCATAAATAAATGCCATGGCAAAACTGTTTTCAGGACATTGTACAATTAACCTATATTCATCTCCCCTTTCATGTCACAGGAATTTAAAAAAATAGTTCTCTTTAAAGATCCTAAATAGTGATTCAAGAAATCCAAGATACTTTCAATCATTTTATTGCTGATTTATTCATATTTTCTGTGAGTGATGATATTTAAATGAAATTTGTTTTTGTTTTAATATATTTATTTATTGTTGAGTTAAATATGTCATGTTTCTTTTGCTTTCTTAGTGGATTTTCTTTTTAAAGAGAAAAAACTGTAAAAACAATGATACAGAATTTCATAATACTATAATAGGAAATTAACAATGGTTAATATATTGCATATTGTTATCTTCAAAGTAGTTGCTCAGATTACAAGATATAGGTTTGCCAAATTGATCAAACAATAATATAAACACAAACCATTTTTTTCAATGAACTAAAAGAAATTAGTGGTGTAATTATCTTAGCTAATATATATATATATATGTTTTCTCTTCCCTTCCTTCTTTTCTCCTTTTCCCCATCCCAGTTGTTGTTTACTTTTGAGCACTTTCTTTCCCTTTCACAGTATCTATTGTAGATTTTGGATCATATTTACTTTTTCAGTTTCTTACACTATGGAGACAATATGATGTTTACACATGCAAGTCTGATTTATTTGATTTATGAGTATGGTCTCAAATTGCATCCATTTACCTATAAAAGCCTCTAGTCTATCCTTCTTTATAGCTGAGTAGTACTCCATTGTATAAGAATACCACATCTTTTTATCCATTCCTCAGTTAATAGGCATTTAGATTGTTTCCAAGATTTGTGCTACTATAAACGTGGTTGCATATATATCACTATGTTTTTAATGCTTCTGGTGTCAGGGCACAATTATACAAATAGTAAAGACACAGCTATAGAATAGCAGACTTATAGACATGTTATAGTAAGTTAAAAATCAAATAATGGCCTCTGCCTATGGTCCTACTGCCTGTCATTTAAGCACCCTGCTAAATTCAATCAGCCTTAACTGTCTGAGTCCAGTTACCTTTCTTCTGATAATGTGCTGGGTCAAACTGACTATGTTCAGCTTGTGTTCTCCTTAAGAAGAATACAATTAAAAGAATACATATTGTTTTCATCTAGATTCAAGGACTTCGTTTAGGACAAAGTGAACCAGTCTAAGACATCTTCAACTTTGTTTGCTCCACTCAAACCCCTTATCCCCACAATGTTCCTACATTATGGTAAACAATTCCTTTTAAGCAAATCTATTTAGAATTAGCCTGCCTGACAATGTATGACTTAATTTAATTTATGTATCCAATCATGTAATAACCTGCCATTTGCCTTGTACTTCCTGCTTGCAAAGTGTATTTAGATTGAACCCAAAGCTGACTCATGGCTGGTGGTTTGGAACTGATCCCCACCAGCCTGCTAGCATAACAAATGTCACCTTCTAGATTTCTCAGTGCAAGGAGTCTTCCATATGGTTTGCTATTGGTTTTTCTGTAACACTGGGAAAATATCCAGAAGGGGAAGAGCTAGGTGGAATGTAACCTCTACTTCTAGTATTCTAAGGAATTGCCATGCTGATTTCCATAGTGGTTTTACCAGTCTACACTCTCAACAGTGGAGAAGTTCTGCTAGCATTTGTTATTGGTTGATTTCTTGATAATAGCCATTCTTTCTGGGGTGAGATGGAATCTCAGTGTTGTTTTAATTTGCATTTCTCAAATGACCAATGATGTTGAACATTTTTTCATATATTTATTTGCCATTTGTATTACTTCATTTGAGAATTGTGTATTCATCTCAGATGCCCATTTTTGGATAGGTCTTTGAATTTGGGGGGGCCTGATTTTTTTTCAATTCTTTATGTATTCTTAATAAGAGTCTTTTGTCTGAGGGATAGTTGGTTAAAAGTTTTTTCTCAATCCATGGGTTTTCTTTTTCACTCTGTTGGTGATTTCTTTTGATGTGCACAGCTTTTTTAATACGATAAGATCCCAGTTGTTGATTTTTTGAAGTACTTCTCGTGCAGTTTAGTTTTTATTCATGAACTCTGCCTACTCCTGTATCTTCAAGATTTCTACCTACTTTCTCTTCTAGCAGTTCAGAGCATTAGTTTAGTGCATGGTGATAGACACAGGTTTAGTTTTAGTTTTCAGCATGTGGAAAGCCAGTTTATACAGCACCACTTATTAAAGAGGCTATCTTTCTTTTAATGACCCTGTTTGGCCCCTTTGTCAAAGATAAGGTGGCTGAGTGTCTTTGTAGTCATGTCTGCATCTTCTAATCTGTTCCATTGTTCCTCAAATCTGTTTTTGTGAGTACCATGCTGATTTTATCACAGTAGCTTGGTAGGATAAATTCGAGTCAGGGACTGTGATGTCTCCTGCCTTTCCTTTGTTGCCCAGGACTGGCTTTGCTATTCTAGGTCTCTTCTGTTTCCAAAAGAATTATAGGAATATTTCTTAGTGAATTTTCATAATTTTATATTTGCAAGATTTAATTATAGCATCATAGTATTGCTGTTATTGTCCCTTGTTTTCCTCCTTTTATTTTATATGTAATAAAGAGGGCAGACCAACTGTTAAAGAATTTGGAAACAAAAATGGTATAAAATAGTAAAACAACACTACCAGCTTAATTTTTTGTAGTTTTTTTTTTTCTAGGATTTGAGTCATCATAAAAACATCATGTAAAGATCTGTTGTTACCATGGGGATCAGGTGGGCACCTTAAGAAGTGATGGATGACAGACTTCTGGTTTCTAGTGTGCGACATAGCAGTGTCTTCATTCTGATAAAGCACACCATATTCCCTTCATAGAGTAGCCCACCAAGCTGCAGTCTTTTCCTTTTGGAAGAGTACACATTTTTACAGTGGGAGTGGGAGTGGTGGATTGTCTTCCTCTGGAGCTACTGTTTTGAGTTAGATTAGAGACTCTGGACCACATGTACTGTGAATTATGTAATTTATTGTGATTTTTTGCTTTCTCATGGCTGTTAGAAAGCTTGTAGCCATATTTGTGGCTGGATTTTAACTACTATATACAATTTCATGTATCTGTAAATTGTAGCTTTATCTTTATGGAAAAAAAAAAGACCTTGTTTTCATGACTCAGGGTTCTGAGCTGCACTGCTCACCATTGTATGTCCAGTGCACAGAAGAAAAGAGGGAAAGAAGGCAGGAAACTACAAAAGATGAAAATAAACAGAAAGTTTACATGTGTATTACATAACATGATTGTGCTATCTATGGTGGTTCCTTAGCCACAGATGTCTTTTAAACTATTGGAAGGTGGTAAGCCCAAACTAGATATATTATATTGAATATTGCATGATATATTGAAATGATAACATTGTGGATATATTGGGTCATATAAAATGTTATTAAAGTTGATTAGCTGTTTTCTACTTTTTAAAAAGTGACTGCTGGAGCATGTAAAATTAGGTGACTCACATTTATTACTTTACTTGCACTCTATTCCTCTTGGTCAGCACTGTGGTGTCCCATAATGTCACAATAAGTTTGTGTTGACTCCATAAATTTTTAGAGAGAATTTTCCCATGGCATGATAGCCTGCGTTAGCTATGGGAAAATCCTATTTTTTTTTACCAGACCCTCTCCTCCTCAAAGTCTTAGCTTCTTTATTTTAATAATCATAACAACATGGTCACAGAGACTGTTCTAAGTTCTTCATTGACAGCCAGGCCTTGAAGGAGATCATCCCCAATGGATTTGGACACAAGCAACTGATGCTTTGACAGAATTGCTACTCAATTAGTACAGAGATGCCCTTCTATATTTATACACTTAAGGAAGACAAACTTGATGAGTTGTCTGTTTCTCTCATAAACTAACAGTTGAGTTGTCTTAGTTACTTTTCTGTCATTGTTGAGACAAAATACCCTGATGCCCAAAGTTAAAAGAGGAAAGGTTTATTTAGCTCACAGTTTATAGAGGTTTCAGTTCATAATGGGCTGGCTCCAAGGCAGGGCAGCTTGGCAGAGAAAAATTTTTCATGGCGGGCAGGAGGTAGCAAAGCAACAAGGAGCAAACAAGTCTTTTTCCAACCCTTGTACCATATCCTGTCTACCAGGAGTGGGTTGGTGCCAATCTAATCAATGAACTGATCCAGCAATTATCTACTCTTAATCTCATCCCCCTTAGTCCTAGCACTGAATATGAATCAATTACAAACTCTAGATTCAGCTACCTCTGAAAAAGTCCCATCTAATAGTGCATGAGGCTTTGGAGAGGGGCACATCTAGACACAAACCTTATCAAGAATACATAAAATTATCCTCTTTCCTTGAGAATAAACAAGCCAGGGATACTGTCTTTAATCTTATTTTCCTTAGCTCTATGAAAGCTTGGATAAGATGCTAATGTTGAAAATTCCAGAGAGATAAACTTTTGCAATTTAGAACATGGTCTATGGGAATGCTTTCTGAATTAGAATCTACAGCAATTTCTTGGATTGAAGGTTGAATATATTGTTATTAACTTGGAGATAACAGCCAATGCATGTTTCTACAGTATTTAAATACCTGAGGCAGAGCAAATGAGACTTAACAATGTTATCTCCCTCTCTAATTTCAATTATTTTGTTTGCTTGGCTATTAAAATATGAGCGAAGGATTTTCAGTGATTATTTAAGCATAGATCTTCAAGAATGTCACAAAACAATTTATTTCTGTATTTCACCTTGCAACCCCACCCTTTCTGTCCTGGCTCCTACAAAGGATGATGAGAACCATTTCCTGTGGGAGAAAAAGCATCTCTCAGGCCTCTCTGTCTTCCCCGCAAAGCCCATGGCCAATGTTAGTGCATAAAATTATCATCACTGATGAAATTCCTTGGGGTAAATCCTTGTCTGCAGAGGGTTCAGGCAAATTATTCCTGTTAGAGAATAAAGCCACTGTCATTGGTCTTGAGGGATACAGAGCACAGCCAGCTGAAGAACAGCACTTAGGCAAGAAGTGAGAGAAAACTTGGTTTTGTAATACATTTTAAGGTACCATAAATATTTTGCTAGTAATATAATATTTAATGTTTTCATGAATAAAATATTTGTGTGCAATACATTTTTAAAAATGTGAATGAGATGACCAGTTTAACATTCATGCATCTATTTTCCTCCAGAGTGATCAGTGGCTTCTGATTAGGGTGACAAAGATTGGTTGTAAGCCGTGTGTCATTCTGCAGAATTGCTGTGTATTAGAGGCCATGAGACCAGCAAAATTAGATTAAGGTTAAGGGAGGAATGTAAATTTTGTTAATAAGGTTTCTATATTTTAATTCAAATCCAAACATCCTTCAGGCCTATTGATGATAATCTCCTTTAATCTTGCAAGAAGCTTTCCTGGTATCAAGGGATCTAGATCAGTAGTGCCCTTTATTACCTGGAAAATGAAGAATTTTCTTAAATCTTTACCTTTAGGTAGTGTAAACATAATGATAGGATTTTAATGATTTTTAAAAAGCAAATATATTCATATGATTATGTATCAATTCAAACACGTATTATATACAATATGTTTGACATACATCAATCCTAAATCACATATCATATATTCATCCATTGTACAATGAACTGTGATTAAAATCTCTTGCATATAACAAATTTATGCTTAACTTACTAACCATGCAGCATTTGAGTATTAAGACCCTAAAATGTTAGGAAAAGACATGCTTTAAAATTTTAAAAGATTAAATTGAACACATATTGCTCTAAACTAGATGCTGAAAAATTCTGTATTCATCCGCTTTGTCACATCACATACATGTGTGTACGCACATATGAGACAATTCTAGTCTCAAATGCCTCAATCTTTTTTTTAAAAGGTTGCTATTAGGATGTAAAGGATGTAAGTTTTAGAGCCATATATCCTAACCTAATCAAGGCATCTGCACCTACAGTTATCATTCGCTTATCATCATTTCTTCTTTTTACTATTCCCATCAGTATAAAATATTTGATACTGTTTCATATATTTAAAAAAGTGCTGGACAAGACACATAACAGTGGTACCTTGGTTCACGAACTTAGTTATTTTCACAATCCTGGTTGCAATCAAATTATAAACATAACATATATACTTGCAATTCAGTACCTATTTATTAGGCAAGAACTCCATGACAAGATATTTGCTTCTCATATTTTTTTAATGTCTTTTTGAGACAGGGTCTCACTATGTAATTCAGGCTAGCCTTGAGCTCACTTTGTAGCCCAAGCTGGCCTCAAACTTGCAGCGATCCTCCTGCCTCAGCCTCCTGAGTGCTGGGATTACAGACATGCACCACCATGCCCAGCTTGCTTCTCATATTTAGTGCTACATACTCAGCATTTAGAATACTGGTATCAGTGTTCTGGCATCTTTTACATTTTCAGGAAATATTTGTTAAATGGATGAACAAGTGAATGAGATCATTGTATAGGTTCAGTTGATGTGGGCTTTTACAATGAAATTAATGTTTTTTGAACCTGATGTTTGCTATAAATGATGAAATAATGCTGACTAACTTCACAACAGAGTTTATTTAAATGCAATATACACATTTTATGTCTGGAAGACGTGTGTGTTCACATACCGGTGATTCTCTTTGTCGATATGTTTCACAGCCCACCACGAAATCTTCGAATTTTCTATTTTGCTTACCTTCCTCTTATTCTTTGAACATGCTGTACAGATTCTAGCTATTTCTCTATAATCCTTGCACATAAGAGTAGTAACACAAACTTGCATATTTTTATTTTATTTTATTTTTTTATGAGCAGAATATATTTATTGAGAGAAAGAAAGCTTCTGCCTAAGAGAGACACAAGGGGTCCCAAGTGGGTTGCCCTACATACATTTTAAAATCTAATTAAAATACGTAAAAGTTTTAAAGTCAAGAATTGACTCATTTCCTAGTCTTCTTTACTTTGGATATACATGACAAATATTGGCATTGATTGATTGAAGGTACATAGGACACATGAAAAATTCTCAATATCTCAAATATTTTCCACTAATGACTTAACTTTAGGACTTTGGTGCATTTGGAACTTCCTTTAAAATAAAATATGACTAAAAATTAACAATGTGGAAATGCTTTGACTTTGTCCTTCTGATGCAATCATCATGTGTTTGGTAATCTGTGACAGATAACATCATTGCGAATTAAAATTTAATAACGGAACACAGTATGACTACCACTACTCCCAGTCTTAGTGTATGCATCTTATTAAAACATATCCAATAAAAATGAAACAAAATTATCCACAGACATGCTTCGAGCATGCTGTTTCACTGCTGCACAATTTTCAGGTTTCTTCATTGCCTCGAAGATAAGATGGCAAACTCTTTAGGCTGGAAATCATGTTTTTGTACCTTCTGTCCTTAGCTGATCTTCACAGCCTCACCTTTGACTACTCATACACAAACTCAGTATGACAGTAGAGTGATCTACAGTGTGCACTCTGACTTTAGGCACAACTGATTGAGAAGTTATTAGTCGTTCCTAGTTGTGTGACTTGGGGGAGGTGTTTTTCCCATGTTCTGGGCCTCAGTTTTCCCACGTGGCTTCATGGCACCTATCTCACTGGACAGCTTTGAGGACTGTGGCTATGTCAAGATCCACATGGTCTCTGGCCATCAGAAGCTTCCAATAAATATAAGTAATTATTGTCATCTCTAGAGCATGTCTTTTTAATTCCAGACTTAGTGTCTTTGCATCCTTCTTCAAAACGTCATGGAAAAATCACTGCTTTCCTGCCTTCCCATCCTTCAAAGACCCTCCTCTGTGGAGCCCTGACAGTCTGCTTTAGCACAAACTGCTTGTTTTTTCTCTGAACCTAAAGTTCTCGTTTTCTAAATCAATCTCTCAAAAAATGCATTGTTTTGTGCTCTCTTTGAGTCTTTCATAATTTATTCCTCCCTGTCGTTACTTTGTGGACAGTGTTGGCTATGTAAGAAGTTGTGGTTGAAGCTAGAGGGAGATAGATGCTTGCCTAGCGAAGATTCAGCTCTGTCTCTTGGAGCTTCCTTAGGGGCCACTGTGGTGGGATGGGGTTCAGGGATTTAAGTAAATTTCACTCTGAGTCTATTCAACTATTTCTCCATTATTACCCCTATCTTTTGTAGTACTGGGGATTGAGTCCAGGACCTTTGCACTGAACTACATCCTCTGCTATTTAAAAATATTTTTATTTTGAGAGAGGTACTCATTAAGTCACTAAGTTGCCCAGTCTGAGCCCAAACTTGTTACCTTCCTGCCTCAGCCTCCCAGAGCACTAGCATTACAAGTGTGTACAACCATGCCCAGTTTAAAATTCATTTGTATAAAATTAAATATGAAGCTATCAAGTAAGAATTCCTCAACATAAGATTTTCATTATTATGTAAAATTTTCCATTCATTTTTCCAGTGCAACCTTCTAACTTTAACAAGTGTCCAGGAGTTAGAAAACAAACAAAATTGTGTATTTAGGACTGCCAATAGAACTACATTTCCACAACCTCAGCTCCTTTAGTGTAAACTTTTCCTGTTTATTCATTTATATTCTTAAAGATTTTGAGAGCAGAGACCATTTATTATATTTCTCTGTTTTCTTCTCAACCCCAGAACACAGCGTTAAACATAATTCTAAAGCCTATATATGAGGGCAATAAATAAACAATACAACTTTAGAATTGAGAGCAAGGGGATGTTCCAACTGTGGACTGAAAGGGCATCAGACAAAGCAGCATAGGAAACAGCTATATAGTAAGGAAGCAGCTGCTATTGGAATAGAGACTTTGGAGAGCAGAATTTACACTGGAAAACATGCTGCCAGAAATCTTAGGAACTGGGGCATAAGACAGAACTGCACCTTTAACACTCTCACCAAACCCGGAAGTAGTGGTTATGAAGTGTTGTCACTGGTATTGCTATTGGACATCAGTGAGGGCACAACTGACTTTCCAGCACTTTCTGAAGCTTGCGATGCTACTAATGGGACCAGAAAAAGAGTCAGAAAAACACATGACAAGGACTAGTGAAACAAAGGAGCTGTGCAGTTACATACATAGATGAAAATTTCACTCTTCCTAGTGTTTTACTATTGTCTCAGAAATTGATCAGCCCATTGTAGATGGTTTGGATCAGCACAGAAACCAGGGCCATTTCATGTTGGACCCTTTAGACAATCCTGAGTGTCCATTAAAGTCAGCATGAAACTTCATCTAAGTTGGAATCTGGATTTTATTTTTTTTGAGACAGGGTTTTACTATGTAGTTCTGGCTGGCCTTGAGCTCCCTAGGTAGCCCAAGCTGGCCTCAAACTCATGGTGATCCTCCTGCCTCAGCCTCTCAAGTGCTGAGAGCACAGGTGTGCACCAACATGCCTGGCTTTGATCTTTCTTATTGCTTATGAAATTTCTCAAGGATCTTTTTCAAGATGATTTTGGTTTTGTCTACTTATCTTGGTACCATATCTTAGCTCTCATTTTCAATTTAGTTCTTAGAATTCGAACTCCATTATATACTATTTACTTTGTCTCTGACCTCTGTATTCCACCCAGACACTGGTTTCATTATTTTCTTTCATCTCTAAATACTACAGCTATGAGCAAGAGGAGTTTGGTCTTGGGTCGCATCCTGCCTCCAGCAAAACTGTGGCTGTGGCCTCTCTCCCCTGGGCTCTATCTGGAGGAGGGGAGCAAGTCAGTCAGTCTGGGATGTGGACTAGAGTGGAATATGAAGACATAATATCCTATGGTACACAGTCAAGGTAAGATGTTGAAAAGGAGTGGATCAAAGGGAAGGACTAGCTGGTACAGGAAAAAATCTGAGTTGAGTTCAGTCTTTACTCTGCTGCTTACCACATATACCCTGAGATTTCAGACAAACTGCTTAACTATGCTGAACTTTAGACTTCTCACCTTGAAGAATCATTTGAAGGCATAAATGAACTAACCCAGGTAAAACACCTTGAATGCACATGTCATATAATTGGACTCCTACCTTTCTGTCCAATGTAGTCCTTCCTAAAAAGCAGTGTTTTTGCAGAAAATACTAACACATCACTCTGGTTATACCTATGTGCTGTTTGCAATTCTAAAAAGTATGTTTAATAAATTGTACATGCTTTATCTCATATCAACACATCACATGCATTTCTATGTTAAAAGAGCATACCAACAGAATATTCAAGAGAGGTATCTCTCTGTTTTCTCAGTTATAAAATGAAAAATAGTGATGGCAAAGCCACTGAATTTTAGTCTGGATTTAATAAGAGTGAATTCTTTCAAGTAGAGAAACACGTAGATTTGTTCAGGATAATACTATCCAGCAGAAATGTGATGTTAGAAATGCAGATTTAAGTGTAATTTTAAATTTTCTAGTGTCCACCAAAGTGTAACAAGAAACATGAAACTAAATTTAGTAAAATATCTCATATGACCCAACGTGTCTAAAATACTATATTAAAATATAAACAGTATAAAATAATAATGATATAGTATAACTTTACTCTAGGTGTTTGAAACTTGGTTAAGTATTTGATCATTTTGTAGTTGCCACATTTGCAGTGGTCAATAGCCACATGCGACTTATTGCTTTCATATTGGACAGCTCAGGTCCTTGGAGATGCCTCAACTTTTTAGTGCCTGCTTTCCAATTAACCTATGGACAAGTCTGCTGTCACTTTTTCTTGAGCTAGAATGGTGGTTAAGGTGTACACGCAGTTACATATAACTGAGTAGGCAACATCATGCAGACAGCATCATAATTCTAAGTGAAGACTAGCTTTGCAATCAGTCTGGTCTAGCCTTGGCAATTGTTAGTGATGATTCCCTTAGGTTAATTGAGGAACAGTTCATCTGCCAAAATTACTGTCCAGCTCTTGTTCCAAGAACCAGACCTTGGATGAGATTCTAGCCATCGGTGGCCTAAGATGTGAAAAGATAAGTAACCAATTCCATAGCATGCTTGTTGTTTCTTTCTGAAGCACAGAACTGTTCCTAATTCTTGTGAATAATCCCACAAGGAAACATCACCCTTTCAGCTGCCCCCCAAAAGGCATTCTCTCTCTCTCTGTCTCTCTCTGTCCATCTCTGTCTTTCACTCTCAGTGTCTGTCTCTCTCTCTCTCACACACACACACAAACACCCACACAAACACACATGCACAACCTGGTAATCCTATGGAATGACATCAAATGTGCTTCTGAGAATACACAGCTCTGAAATGAATGAATAAATGGAAATGGACAAATTAGTTTGGGGAAACTTTTGTTACCTTGTAAAATAATGTAAGAACAATGTACTTCAATACTGATTTATTTCAAACAAGATGTAATTCAAGGTTCTTAAATGATAAAAAGATAATCTGAAACTTGGCTAACTCAAAATCTATTGTTTTTGCTCCCTGGATTTGGAAATAAGATTTTACTATAAATGACTTTACTCTTAGTTACTGTATTATCTCTTATACATTTATCTGTGTATATCTTTTATGATTATCTTTTGTTCCAATTTCCCTTTAATCTACTAATTCTACCTCTGCCATCCTCACACAGCTTGAACAGAGTCCTCCACATTCTTTCATTATGTGAAAATTATTTTTATAACTGGAATTTAAGGCTCTATTTTCTTATCAGTCAGAAACAGCATCTTAGCTGGATTATCCCTTTGCTCAGAGGGATGCTTAATGTAAATTTTTAATATTTTGTTGGATACTTAAATAATTCTTATATCCTATGCCTGTCCTTGATTCAGAGGTATGTGTTCATTCCCTTAGGCAACAAACATTTCAAATTCTTATACAAGGGTGATTTTACTCTGCATGGCATCATAGATACTGAAAGCCTGATTTTCACTCTTATTCAAAGACACGTCTTCCTTTTTGTTCTTGATTGGAGACCTCCAATTATTATCAATAATAATTTTTCTTTTCCTTCCTGAAGTGTTGTGACTGAGTTGTCCTTCTTATTGTTTCTACTGATAAATCTATCTCTAGTCACTTACTTATACATACACTGTCTTGGGAATCCCTGTGCTAGTCCTATTAGCCTACAACCCAAGGCAACTCCTTGTGCTGAAATGATGCACAATGCCCGAGGGATAGCTTGTCCTGGCAAAAGTATCGGCAGCCCAGCCCTCCAGTCACGGCATTCTGTACCGCTGTCTCCCTACCGTATGCAATGAATCTATCTATTATTTTAAAGCACTTGATTTAAAGGTGAATCAAACAAAAGAAATACAGTTTTGTCTATGAATATTTTCAACATGTGGAATGTAATGAGGTAGTAGTGACTCCTTGTGACATGGGTGTGGACAGTTTCACCACTAGTTTTACTAGTATTCACTTCTGAGCCATTACTGATATTACAAGATAGAGGTATTTTATTCTTTTTTACTTGGTATCAGTGGAATGGTGCCAATTTATTAAGATTTAGAGTTACCCCTTAAGAGGCTAGTTCGAAATTAGAATGCCATTACAGTTTTGTGACTAGTAGCTGAGAAGGAAATATCATGCAGCAAAAGAAGGTGTGCTGTGCTTTTACACTACTTTTTATCCAGCTCCTTGTTTTACCATTCCTTAGTTTCTCTGCAGCCAGTTAGTTCAGAGGGTTTGTCAAGGTGGCCAAGGACAGAGTTTGTTCTGTGCAGGCCAATCATCCTTGCTGTGTTTTCAGGACACAGGCTAGCCTTTTAACGGAAGCCAGCTTACCAGTGCATGCTGTCAGTCCAGTCACAGGCTCATCGCTTAGTCCCTGTGTGACTGAGTGTGGATCCAAAGAACACCGTTGTTTCTATTCAGAAGACTGATGTAGACACTCGGTCTTGTGCAAATCTAGTTCAGTGGTATTCTGGTTATGAATTAAAGGTTGTAAGTTGTATCAAAATCAACTGGCCTTGTTCTAGTTATTTGATCAAAAGGAATTATCCTTATGGACCTCAGTCACCAAAAATATGATTGCAATCATCCTTTTACACTACCTATATTATAAATTTACAGCGAAAAATACGAGACTACAGATGCAGTATTATACAACATACATTAGAATACCAGCTACATTTTTAGCTAGCAGACCAAGGGAAGCAGTGCATAATCTCTCTTCACTCCAAGTTCTTCCATATGTAATAATGAAATACTCACCTCTGTTTTAAGATTAAATGAGGTGACACAAGTAAAGAATTTGTGGTACTGCTTGGCCCATGGTTAAAATTTCATTGAATATTAGTTATTTTAGCTATTATTAAACTGTTTTTTTTACCCTAGTTAAGAGACAAATTTGAAGATCTTAAAGAAATTCTTGGGTAGCCTGTTGGAAAACATTTTGAAGCCAACGATAGCAATATAATTTTCAATAGCATGAGTAATTACAGATAAGCTAGGTCTTTGGCAATTGTAACCAAGCCTATTTGTCAGCTGCATTTTGGATTTAAATACAGGAAGTACTATAGATTCCTTTCTAAAGTTGTTTTAGAGCTGATTCATTTTAAAACTGTTGGCTTTGCTAGAAGAAAAAAAACACACAGATATCTCTGATAAACTGGTGTTGTGTATTTGTTTTCCTAATGCGAAATAAATCTTTTAACTTATTATACTAATATGTGTCTGTCATGTCATAAAATTTATTACCTCAAGTCAATGACATTTGTGTTATTAATGTAGTGGTTGTTGGTTGATACTGTAATGTATCCTGTAACTCCAAATCCAAAAATTATCCTGCTCCATTGTCCTGTTAGTTTGGGTTTTCAGCCTAATGATGCTTCGCATTTGGAAAAGAAAAATGAGATAATAATGAAATCAGAACCAATGGAATTTGACAGTATCCAGGCTGTCTTCTCTCAACTATTCTAAGGTTTTTCCCATTTTACCAACTTAGTTATGTTTGCAGTGTTATGAAACCATATTTTTTCTAGTGCCATAAGAATATGTTTGCATTAAAACAACCTCACTGTAATATTAGGATTTATCAAATTTATTCAAGATCTGTCAATTTATTTTAATTTTTATACTTTTTTATTTAGTTGTTCTTTTTTGTCAAAACTGCTATTTCAGATATAGAACTGCCTTATCATAAAAGAAGAAAAGCTGTGGCAATAACTAGGCATTGGCATTTGCATGTCATTTGGAGTCTGTTCTTAATCCACTGAACAAATATGGCTTGTTAACATGAACTAATGTCTGATTTCTTAGGTGTTAAAGAAATGATACGAGTCTGTAGAACTCTTCACTGTCCCTGCCTCAAGCTAAACGAGATTTTTATCTATAAGAGAAAGAGAATTATTTGTAGATCTTAAACTCACCTCTCCCCAGTTTTCTTGTCTAAAACAATAGTTCTCAATTGAGAACAATTTTGGCCCTGTAGGACCTCTGACAACGTCTGGAGGCATTTATGAGTGTCAAGGGCTGGGGCCTGAGCTGCCTCGGGCATCCAGCATGAAGGGCGGAGGGAAGCAGCTCATTACACAGCACAGCCCCTAAAACGGAAGTACGGGGATCTGCTCCAGCACGCCAATGGTTCCAACGAGGAGAAACCTTATTCTAAAGGGTTCAGTATCTGTTACTGCATTCAGCTTGAGGCAGGTACAGTGAAGAGTTCTGCAGACTCATAGTTCAGTTTCAAAAGAGCCAAAATATTCAGATAATCCTTTCTCAATGTCTCCCTTCTTTACCCACAAACATGTGGGCATAATTTTTAAGGTATCTTGGCCAAAATATTATTGACATAGGCTGAGGATATTTTTTGAAAGAGAATGAGATAGAAAATGAGATAGAAACATGTGGTCTGCATGCTCTGCTTTCAAAGTGATTTTACATTAAGAAAATTAAACAGAATAATTGAAATTTATCTTTACAAAATATCTTTTATTAAATCATTCTAGAGAATTCTTTATTTAAAAGTTTTACTTTAAGTCAATAATATCAGGAAAACAGAAAATAAACAAAATTTATTTTTTTTATTTTAAAGTATAATCCACCCCCTCCAAAAGCAATTAGGACGTATCATGTACAGGTACAAATTTTCCATGATGAATGTGATCATTATGTATATCTAAATTGTACCAATAAACTTAATAAAAAAATAAAATGCAATCCTTTTATCTCTTAAATAAATGCATGCTGTTAAAGATTGACATTTAAAATCTTTTATCTGATCTCTGAGTATGATCTTTTGAAGTTTAAGAAAATACAAGTTGCATTGATTCTTAGAGAAACAGCCTATATCATAGAAAAACACACACATATCCACAGATACAAATCAAAAAACAAATGCGCACCCACAACCCAGGCCTTTTAGGAAAAGATCATATATATATATATATATATATATATATATATTTGTAAACCGAACATAAAATACACTCCTAGACAATTTCCCATTGAGCGTCTAAGTTGTGTCGAATGTTCCATTTCTAACTCTTAAGTCAATTTATGGGAGGGGTGTGTAAAAGCATTTTAGTGAAGAAAACCAGGGATCGCAATGCATCAAAGTTAAGCAGTAGCAGGGTTATCACTCTGTGAAAAATCACATAAACATTTCACATATAAAATATTATTCATCAGGGCAAAACCTTCTGAGGGGCTGAAAAACAACAATGGTGTCATGAAACGTTTTTTTTTAAACGAAAAATATATTCTATCACTGAGATGGAATCTGTGATCATATAGCGGGCATGACAACACGGTAAGAGATGAGGATAATTGAGAAGAAAATTAGTAATCCTTAAATATCTGCCTCTGCAATATCATTACCCATAAACTTGCCCTTTTTCCACCTTCTTTTCCCCAAAGGCTGATGTCCCACATCTGAACCGAGGGAGATGTGTGCTTTCTAACAGCTAAATCAACAAGGTCTCACATGAGTAGTGCTGTGCTGTGTGGTTGACTGATTTCATGAAAAACTAATCATGTATTCATCATTGAGATCAAACACTTCCCAAGTAATTATCATCCAAGCCCAATCTGATAGGGCCTGAAAAAGTGGCACTGCTGATATAATCAGAGACTGAGCAGGGTTGTTCTCTTAGCTTTTGTAAACCTGGGGTTGGAAGGCACAAAACTGAAATTGTATTTTATAATTAAGAGGGGTAAAGTTGGCAGGCTGCAATCAGTTATTTCCATCAGTCATAGCAATTTTAGATTGCCAAGATTATTTACTGGAGCATATTTAAAAATTGACTTTTCAATGCAGGCATCAGAATGTTTTTTAAAAAATCTCAATAAAGAGAGAAAAATGCAAAGAATTGTTTTGAATTAAAACATAATTCTTGTGTCTCCTCTGTAAATAGTATTATACAACTTCTATAGTTTCCTTTATTTTGAGTTGTAGTAGTATTCTTTTTTATGAAGGGCTATTATTATATTGAATTACATACATGTCATTACAAAATGATAGATTTCAGAGAATCTTATTTTAGCTTTATGTTTGTGATTATAAATTTAGGTGTAAGTAAACAATGTAGAACATTTAAATGCTTTACAAAATTCTTCCACACTATCTTTGTTAGGTAATGTGTTTCCCATATGCGATTTATTTTACTTCATCTTCAAAGAGCTTAATGAAGGAGATCAGATTATAACACTCATTTACAAATAAAGAAACCAAGCAATAGAGATCCTAAGTATCTTGGTAAAAGTCACAGATAATAGGGGGCAGAGTAAAGAAATGACCTCAGCCCAGTGAGTCTCAGACTAGAGAAGTCCCTTGATCATTATTCTGCCGTGCTTCCCTAGCAGTTGTTTTGTCTTAGGGTAAGGAGTAATTTTTTAGAGTTTTCTATATGCCAGCATTGAATTATATATTCTATTCTATATCTTACTTTATTCTTTATTTAATCTTTATAGTAATTTGAATTTAATGGTATGTCACCCCCTTTTGCAAATGGGGCAAAGATTTTGAACCTTTAGAAATTTGAAAGTCAGGGAAAATATGTGGCATTGGGAATCATACCCAGTTCAGATCATAGCTTTACTATTGATGGCTTGAGGCAAGTTCCTGCACCTCTCAAAAGACTTGCTTTTTTTGTTTTGTTGTGTTTTCCTTGTGAGATGGTAATGATCTCTATTGTCAGAGTTAAAGGAAGTAGAACTAATGTAGGTCAAGATTCTATCTACAAGAGTAGGGAGCTTTGGTAATGGATTTGTCCAGGGTCTAAGAACTAATGACAAAGGATCTGTTTCATAAGTCCATTGAACTCCACATATTAGTGTAAGAGCCCTGGAGAGCTATTGCCACAATTATTTGATTCTCCTGGGTGCAAGAAACATCACCACACCCCAAGTAGCAGAACAGTGTGCTTTCCAATATATCACATCACCCTGGCAAACTGAGATTTAGCTAACCATGTCACATTTTCCTATTCATATATTACCATTCAATACAGGTTTAATTCAATTTATCATCGATTTTAACCCCGATTACATTAGAATCATTTTAGTATCAGTATTTCCTTTTTTGCTTTCTCTTCAATGTAATTAATGATTCATAAAAAATGCTAATGAAATATTGCAAGTATTTTAATGAGGTATTTTGAACATATTGTGTATTTAGTACAGATTTGTTTCATGATATAAGTGATTGATTTCGTAAACCCAAATATTCATGTTTTATAATTTCTTTAAGATGCAACTACTGCCCAGTATTTATTCATATTTTATGAATTTGTATTCATTGTTCAAGATTAAATACAATTACACAATTAATTTCTTTAATTTGGAAATGCTACATCATTATCCATTTTTCACTTAATTTTTACACTAACCAAATTGTATTCTGCATAACCCCAATACATTTTAAAATCTTTTATTAATTTCAATGATCTTAATTAAATATGTAGTATATGCCAAATATATAGTAGTAGCTTATATAGTACTTACAGATTTGAAGTATATAGAATTGGGAATTCTAAGAATAAAACTCTTTACCAAAGTAAATTTTTCTCATTTAGAGAAGATAAAAAAAATTTTAAGAATCACCACTGATAAATTAAAATACATATGTTCTTTCCTTTAAACTCAAGTTCTTTGAAAAGAGATAAATTTTATGTACATTTTAAGTTAGATGTCCTTTTAACGAAGTTATATTGTCTCCTTACAGAATAGAGTAACTACTGTACTTAATTGAGAAAGTCCTTTTTCTCATGGATGTTAATGGGTCACATGCACATAGATCAAAGAGCCCACTGATATTTCTTCAGTTAAATGCACTTCATTTTTAAGGCAGGATTCATATATTTGGTGCATGGTTTTTAGCAGAAAAGTACTTCTCAAAGCTACACTGTGTAGATCTACTTAGAAGTATCCCTTGTCCTGCAAATGCAATGTTGGTGTTGATTTTTTTCCATTAAAATTTGACTTTGATAATATGTTTAATACATAGCAATAATATTAATAGCTAAAAGCATCATTTAGAATGTTACAAATAAATGTTTCTGAACACAAAATGATATTAATGAGTTAAGATGATTTCAATTGTCACCACAGGTTATACTAAAGTGTTGTTTTTCATTTTAATTTCAGGTATTTAAGCATATCTTTCAAATTCCAGCTTTCCCTAAAGTTCCTTTTAGATGGATATTTGTGTATTTCAAAGTGTCTGAAAACAATTCAGACCTCGTTTATGGTTTAAGTGTTATCATTATTTTAATAGACACGATGTGATGATTGTTCCTTGACAGACTAGTACATCCATTAAGTAGAAATAGCTGATTTTATTTGCATGCATTTATGATTCTAACCACTATTTGATTATCAAATAATTTACCTTGTTATTTTTTATTTGATGAAAAAATAAAACAAAATTTTATAATGCAATAGTAGAATAACAATAGTTAATATGCTGTGTATCATAATCTTAAAAGTACTGAGTACAAGATATAGACAAAAAAGTATCTTTCAAAGAAGCAAACACAAAATACCACAAATTTTCTTCAATCAACTAAGGAAAGCTAGTAGTACAAGTGAAACAAAGTAATATATATATTAAAACATTGTCAAATAACAATAGGTAACAACAATAAAGTGAATCCAAACAGGAACATTGAATGTGCTTGTAACTCAGGAATTTTAGGAAAATTAACTTGTGATCACAGCCCACATTATTATTTTATAGATTAATTTTAGAAGTATCCACCTAGAAGAGTAACTTTGCCAAATTATTCAGATGTTAGACCTCTGAAATAATATGGTTATATATGTTTCAATTTTGAAAATGATAGCTATAAAAATAGAATAATATGTTAGATGAGAAATTGTTTAGCTATGGAATGAAGGTGGCCCATTTATTCAGGCAGTATTGTACAGGCAAAAACACATCTTGGTTTTGACTCAGTAGGTCATTACCAATTTACCTATGAAACAAGAAAAGCTGATGAATTTCTAAAGCATTTATGATGACAATTGCATGAACTGATTGTTTTTGATTGGACTTTGCAATGGTTCAGGTATTTCATGTATCTCTTCATGGCATCATTCTTGTCCATTCATCTATAAAGTAATAGTCTTGTTTGATACAACACTTACCAACACAGAGAAATTAAAAGGTTATTACAATTCTAATCATAGTGGAGTAAGAGATTATTAAACTGAAGCATATTCACAAAGAGAAATAATGTACAAGTCGCTACAGACTATGAATATTATGGGAACTACATCGGTGTTTAAACTTGTGTACTTATGATCTTGCAAATGCCTTGTCTGCTTAATTCCTTTGAATTACAGTGCAAGGCTATGACTTCTTTCAATGTGCTTTCTAGCATTTATTTTCTTGCTTGAAATCATTTAACAATGCTGCTCTGGTTCGGGTAGAATAGCTGTGTTTTCTCCATGGTGCTCCCAAGTGTTCCCTTTCATTACAGACATCTGTGAAACTGAAAACACAAGAGATTGGTTCTGGGGCTGTGGGGACCAACTACAAGTAAAACTAAGATAAACAATAAGGAGAGATTTAATATCCTCATCTGTCAGAAATACTGTAATATGAGTGCCAGATTATCCTTTTGGGTAAAGAAGAAAGCTCTTCAAGCACTATAAATGACATAAATGGGGGGAATCTCGTGGATATTAAAATGGGTGAAACCCTAATTCAAATACAAACAGCAAAACATTTTTGTATTAAAAAGAAGGAATGTGTAGAAAAAGGGGAAAGAGACAGGACTGCTGAGACAAAAGGGTAAAGTCACATGAGTCAGCATGAAACAGGCTTTACAGAGATGGAGGTGAATAGAGGAGCTCAAAGCAATAAGCAAGGTAAAAGCGAAACGTCACAGCGGGTTTTTTTTCCCTTTGAATTTAAAACAAGATCGTCACCAAAATGACATAAAAAGGCAACTAGAGGTTTCCACCTGGATTTTGTAGATGTGTTCTTTGTTTTATCATTACTTGGTTAACTTTTACTTGTATTTTACACTACCCTAAAAATGACTTCTTTAGTTTGCACTGAGAAATAAATTACATGCTTTCCACCAGAACATTTTTAGTGACTTTTCCCTCCCTGTAGCTTTGCTTTTACTAAGTCATCTTCCTTTTAAAACCCCCCTTTTCAGAAGCCTGTGCTATTGTTAAAGTGAGAAAAACAAAGGAAAGGAAAACAAAACTTTATGTCTAATGGAAGAAGATTACTAAAAATGACTTTCCTGTAGCCAAGAGTTAGTAAATTTTTATCTGGTGACTCTTCATTCTAGATATTGGACAGCATTTTAGTTGAAACTCTGGAGGTTTTTACTTTTCCTACATGCCATTTGGGAATATTCAGATCATTCCATTTATGTGATCATTCCATTAAGTTCAGTTTTAACCCACATGAAACAGGAGGTGAGGATATTTTAAACGTATCTGTATTGGTTTTGTGATCAGGGAGGACTTTTCTTGCTGGGATGTTTAATAACATCATTTTTGTCTATTGGGGCTTCTTTGTCCATTTATTTACCAACTTTTAAAACTGTATCTCAATTTAAAAGCTGTCATTACAAACTGTAAGACAAGTTGAATAAATCAACCCATCAAAAAATATTGCCAGACTGCAGAACATTTGGAGACCTATGTAAAACAAATAGAAACAGAATAGTCCACGTGTAAGACTTTTAGTAGGAAGAGCCCATTATTCTTTGGGACTGTTGAGAAACAAATCCATATAAATCACTTGTGTTCATGGTAAACCTACATGTATTGTGTTTAACACTTACCAGAGTAAAGCTCAACAATCTTAAAGGAATTGCTTTCACATTTGAATTTTGTCTCAGCTTGCCAAAACACAAACAAAAAAGAAAAAGATTTCTTCCGAATATGTCTACCTAGCTCCCTATCATCTACTTTCTCTAACAGTAGCTCTTAGCTACCTCTTCTTTTAAATGTAGGCACCAAAGTGATGTAGGAATGACTAATTAGGAAAAAACCCAGAAAATTGTCCCTTCAGAAGTCATAACTGATAACTTCCACAGTTTTATAAATTTAGTAGACACAGTCTTTAGATAAAGTCTTTTGCCAAGGAAACCTCAGTTCAAAATTTTAATACTGTTAAGTCACCTGTGGACAAAAATCATGGTCTTTAACTAGTATGCATTAAATATTTGTGACTAAGAGATTTGGAAATAATCTAGCTTAGTTTTGCCAATACCAGACACTGAGAAGCTTGTATTTCTTCTACTTTACATTTTAAGGAAGACAAGAAACTCAGATTTGGGCAAGACTATGTAAGAGCATTCCTGTTTGTTGTCTCCTTTTTCTCCCCAGTTATTTCATTTCTGTAAGAGGGGAAGAGTACTAGTTTTCAGGAATGCATTTTGTGGGACACTGGCATTTAATTTTATTAAGGTTTTATATAGCTCTTGGTGCCTGTAATGTGCCTTACCATCATCTATTGGTAATTAGTTATCTAATTAGATTCTGAAGATACAAAAGCTTTTTCTCTGGAGTCACTCTGCTCCTCAAATGATCATTCCTAAAAAGACGGCATTTGAAATAGAAATTACATTGAATTCTTTAACTCTTATCTGAGCCAGAAAAACTCTCTCTAAAATAACAATCATTTACTTTATAAGCTATGACTATTTCAAATAATAATAAAGAGTAACAGAATGGTGCTCCTTGATCTGTTTTTTTTCCAGGTATAAACTAGACCAAAAGGCCATTTCTTGTTGATATTCATTTTATTTAAATCAAACACAATTTTGGCTCCCCATCCTCCGTTACCCTTTGTTTTTAAAGTAGCAATCTAAATAATTTTTAAATGACCATATTAGTTGCTTCCACAGTCATTTTTCCACATTTCTTAGGTAAAGACACTGAGATCAAATTGAATAAAGTCCTCTGTTCTCCAATCATTTAGGTGTCAAAAAGGGGGCTAGACTTTTCATTCCTGGGTGGTAGTTTATAAGTTAATAAACACGATTTTGCCCTATACAAAGGCTATCCTAGCACAGGATATTCTAACGCAGGGTGTCTTAATGAGGACTATGATGTCACATGCTCCCTCCCTCTCATTCTCAACTTCTGTCCTGTATTAATTTAATTTGCAGGAGGTAGGGACAGGAAAGACTTACATAGGAAGTAACTGTAGCTGGGCTAGTTAGAATTCTCGTATTATGAATGCACAAAAAAGGGACCCCAATTCTCCAGGTGTACACATGAGACTCAGAGATCAGCCTACCTGTGCTGTCATCTGTTTTGTTCTTTGTTTTTTTGAAGTTCCATTATTGAGTATTATTCTCATGGTTAGAGGTATACGAATGTACCAGATAGTGCAGACTCTGCCCTGCCTATCACAGAATAAAAGGGCTACTGTAACTCCACCACACCTGGCCAGGTTGATTTTCAGCACCAACAACTGTTTATTATTTATTTCTTAATACCAAGTGTCAATGATAAATGCATGTTCCTTTCCTTACTTTTCTCTCTCTCTCCCTTTCTCCCTTTTTTTCCTTCTATCCTCCCCGCTAACCAGGCCTTATAACTTCAATCATTATGGTTCACTCTTACTTTGACTAAGTGGTGATAAGTATTTAGCTAAGCAACATTTACAACTTGTTTTGTGAATCTTCTTCTTCATGTTTTCTGGACACGTGTGCACGTTACGGGAAACACATATTCTTTTGGCTCAGACGGCCTGGTTGTGCCTGTTTTCAGTGAACATGTCTAGAATTCTCACTTCTTCGTGGCAAATTTCTGAATCTCTTTTTACAGAATTCTTGAAGCCACTGCATGGATGCACTTGTGAATATTGATGGCATATTACCGCCCAGTTGGTGGGAGAATGGTCCTTATCAACAGGCTTCTTTGGTGGAACCACTCTTCTAGGCCAATTTGTAAAAGCAGAAAATGGAGTATCAGGTGAGAGGGCTCACTTACCTACCTTGTCATATAACTGATTTCCCCTATCTTGCTGTTGCTGACAGTACTATTAATCAATCACTTGAATTTGTTTGTCAGAAAACTTTGTCTTAAGTTTTTACTTGGGAAGTTCTGGGGGAAGACTTGGTCAATTCGGTGTCCTTGGAGTCACAGGAGGTGAAGTAGACATAGCAATTATAGGAGAACTTGCTAACCATCAGCAGTATTCCTACAGAAACCTGCATTGTCCTTTGTCATGGCTTCTGGTACAGTAGGATAGATGAGGTACTGGAGCTGGGCATACCTAGTATAAACCTTGGTGCTGCTACTTTTCAGCTGAGTGACCTTGGACATTCAGAAAGTGAACTTTCTGAGCATCATGTGTCATTAGACACTGAGGTTGTGTGTGCACACAGAGTATCAGTTGTTTCTTATATTCTTGGGTAAGGAATTCATGGGGTGACACCAAGCCAGACTTTATTAGTTCAGAAACCTTTCTTGCTAAGATAAAGGCTGTCCTTTCTCTAGAAGTATTTTAATGGGCAGTACTGGCTTCAGCTGTTGCTACAAAGCCCAGAGGAGACACACTTGTGGTGCCTGATTGTGAAAGTCAGCTCTGAGACAGCCCCAGGCTCCAGCCACGGCCAGAACACGAACCTAGCCAAAAATCTGACTCTGCAGCTTCACTGTCTGATGAAAAACTGGCAGGTGACTGGAATACCACTGCACAAATAGTGCCCAGAATGCTGTGGGCTGTGCAAGCTGTACAGAAGATGGGCTGAGCACCTTTGGCAAGCGGGCCTCTGTGAATGAGGCTTGGAGAAATGACAGCATAATCACATGCCTCCTTCATTAGCAGCACAATACTCAACATATTTTCCTAGGAAAGTATTTACTTTATTCAGGGTAGAAGTTTAGTTTAAAGACAACGAAGGAGGCAAAAGTTTGCTGAATGATTTAAGTGATAGATAGCTTCACTATGCCAGATGCTTGCATGCACCAGAGTGGGAGTAACCTGAAGGTCAATATGTGAAGGGAGACTGTGTCAGTCTGTGTGGTGTCAGTTACCTCTGTGGCGATGGCTGTGTACAATCTTCACATACATCAAGAAGCATTGGCTTCATGTGAGAAATGCTGCGACCTACATCGATTTATATTGCAGAATGCACTCATGTTGATTGTGAAAGATGATCTGCAGCTTAGATTTCACCATCAATTTTTGTCCTGGAGCTTGTCTCTTTTTAAAAATTATTTGGATATGGATTGCAAGTGGCTCTCGTAAAAATACTGAAGCCTGGAAGAATAGTGATTCAAGAGAAATGTGTAGATTGCATTCTAATTCTGCCCTGCAATGTGCTTTCTGCTCTTGCCTGCAGCTCAGATGAGGGAGATGGATACATACTCCACTGAAAAGGCAGAATACATGGGATTTAAGAGCACTCAGTAAGTCTTGTTTCTTTGCAGAATGAAGATAATGAAAATCTCTACATCATAATGCTTGATGAATATCAAAGAGATAAAATACATACCAAATGATTAACATAATGCTTGGTGCATTTCAGGTGTTTAATAAATAGTTATTGTTTAAATTTTTTTTTTAAAAAAAGGTAGGCATGAGATCTGAAGACACAAAAGAAACCTGAGATCTGATTCCAGTTTTCTGACTTGCCAGTCCTGTGACCCAGGTAGGATACTTCTGTAAGTATTGTTCCTTAATCTATAATATGGGAATAATATTATTACATATCTCAGAGATATGATGAGTTAAATATACATGAAGTTATCAATTAATGGGAATAATAATAGCGCATATCACATAATGGATTGTAAAGATTAAATGGATAAAAAATGCAAGAGGGTTTGGGCTACAGTAATCATCCAATAAAGAGTAACTTCCATTAGCTCTTATTTGAAATCAGTTTCACAAATCACCTGCTTAGCTCGGGAATCGCTGTTAAAGGAGGCAATGTCTTGTAGGACTATTGTGATGCTTTTTGTAGCAATTAGCATTCATCGGGATGAACAGGAGTAACATAGAATCTGGTAGTTTGAGGCTCTGCATCACTAGCTTGATCACAGAGACACACCTTCTTTGTGACCATAAGGGCATTGGTTGCCCTCCTTGTGCCTTAAAGCATGTAGACACATGCCTTCTACCTAGCTTCAAAAGCTTAACGCTTACATGGCCTCTTTGAAGTTGAGCGTATGTTCTGCAGAGTGCACAGTGTGGCCAGAGGCAAATCTGGCTCTTTGTTTAAAAAAAGAAAAAAGACCCAGGTAGCATTATTGGTTGCTAATCACATGAACTCAAAAAAGCACCCATATGAGTTGTGTTTATCACTAAATCTATGTGTATTGACAGGTATATACACATACATGTAGATTATATGCATATGCATACATGTGTGCATATATACATGAACATATGTATAAAATATATGCACACATATATATGTCCATGAACCTTACTAATTACAGTTAAAAAGGCCTTCTAATTCTATAGTTGTCAAGAGTACCATATGTTTATCAGACTGAGAATGAAAATTTTAATATGTTGTAAAATTATTTCCAGTGATATTTCCTTAAATGAATTTAAAGTTGTATGTATGTTAAGAAAGATTATTTGAGATTTTTAAGTCTTTGGAGCATACTCCACCATGAACTCAAACATTAAGGCTTTCTTTTATGTACATCCACACAAAGTGAAACACAGAACTGAATTATATGACAGAAGCCTAACACCACCCCCTCCCCCACATTCCCACACCTAAAAGTGTTGTTGTAAAAATGAACTTTAGGGCAATGTGTCCTAATTATTCTCTTTTCTTTAGTCATGGATAAATGGCAAATCACACAGTAGAAAAATAATGACATTTGTATATTTTGCTTTATGAATGCCAGTTATTCACATGATTTTGAAGACCAAATATGGCAAAATTAGAGGAATTGTTTTCCCATGCAAATGCTTTAGTGTCTAATAATTGTCGGTGTGCACAGA
>RJWT010002529.1:0-40448 GCA_004365215.1 Cuniculus paca | reverse complement strand
ATGTATAAATGGCCACTAAGTACATGAAACCTACCTTTACGCATCCTTTACATGGATGAAGCCTGAAGACGTAACAGTAAGTAAAAGAAGCCAGATACAGGAGGACACTTTTTAAAATTTTTAATAGAAGAATTTCTGTTACCCTCTCCGACCAACTGCAACACCTAGAAATTGGGCATTAAATTAACTTTAACTCCTTTTCAATGTGCTACGGTAACCACAACTTCCAATAATCCTGTTGTATATTTATCTTAAAGACAAATACTTAATACAAAGCAAAATATTAACTCAATCTTTTGTTAACTATTCCATTATATAATTAAAATATCTCCTTACAGAAAATATCCAAATACTTATCTTATTAAAATGCCTTAATACTTAAAGACATCATGAGGCATTTTGCAAATACAACATTACATACACTTTTATCTGGTTGAGTGTGTGCATAAGTGCTCATGTGTGTATGTGTGTGTGTGGTGTCATCATTGTAAAACTCTTTTAGGTTTCAGTATCTCTAATATCTCTATTGTGTATAGGAGACAATAAAGATTTATTTATTTCAGTAATGATAAAGAGAGTTTTTGTAATAAACATAGATAACAGAGGGAAGTATTGTATGGTCTAGTAACTTAAATAGTAAATTAGGAGATAAGATTCCCTATTGCTTTTATTTCAGTAGTTTATTTTGCATATCCCTTTAAGAAACAAAAATGAATGGTAAAGCAAAGATTAAGTTCTCTTTAAAAAAAAAAGATTAAGTTCTCTTGTTTAAACTCCTCTAGTAGCATTGGCAATTTTTTAAGACAAGTTCTATGAAAACATAATAATCTTCTGGGGTGCCATTAGACTTTTATGTTCCCAAGATAAAAGAAAAGGAACGCCCTGCACTTTTGCCCCAGGCACTGCTAAACAAAACTGTTAACTCTCGATAAACAGGAATGGCAAAATTCATTTCACTGAAGGGAGAGACATTAAAAACCAATATATTCTCTAACTTTCTCTTATACAAAAACTCCAGAACTACCAGGTTGGCTGACTGTCTTCCATCATGAAAGTTCCTGTCCTTCTCTTTATTTTATTTTTTTTTCTGGACTCTTTGCCATCAGGTAAAATGGATATGTTAATTGAGAAGATGACTATCTTTCTGGAGAGAGAAATCTTGGTAGATATCAACTGAAGAAAAAGGAGTGACTGAATTGCTAAGACAGTGATCTGTTTTGGTTCAAGGAATGAATCACAGATAAAGGAATTGTTGATCCTTCTAAAAAAGTAAGGCTCTTGTTGAGTCATACCATTGTGCAAGATTAAAATGTTAATGACTTGTTTAAATGATTATAAACTGCTTGTCCAGAAGTACATGTTAGAGACGATGTGAAAGTATATATAAACCTAGATCCTAACAGTAATGGGAATTGGGAAGAAACAGAGGGATTGCCATGAATTAACTGAGATTTTGCTATATTATTTTGTATAGTTTACTTTACAATATTCATTTTTATATGGCACTTTCAACTGATTTAGGATCAGAACACATTTTAATGACTCAATTACATCAGGTCTAATTATGCAGCAATTAATACTAATCAGATAATGAATAATATAATCTTTGAGTTTACTAATACCTGGGGTCGGGTTTGACTTCCATCATATATTGGCTAAATGAATCTATTATGTTTTGTAAAAATCTTCATTGATTTTCTCATTCATAAATTAAATATAAAAATTAAATCTACCTCACATTATTGTCAATCATAAAGATTAATGAGACATAAATTACAAAGTGTCTTACTTTTAGCGTGCCACATTGAGGATCTTCTTAAATAATATTATAATAACTTACGTTGTATTGAAACATCTTTGAAAGCAGGAAACCTCTAGAAGTCTCACTTTAGAGAAAGAAAGCCTTCTTTAACTGCTATTATAGGAGACAGCAGAGGGAGTGTTGTGATGAAGAATTTCACATCACTGTACTTATTGTTAGGTTGGAGCAGCTGGTTGGAAATATCTTGATGAAGATCATTGAAACAGCTGTTTTGATACATTTAGGGGTATTTGAGATAGAAAATGTGTTTTTTCTTCTTTATATGAAAGTACTGAACTAATCACTTCGCATACAATCAAGGAAATAGTTCCACATATTTTTAAAAAATATTAACCAGAAAGCAGTAGGTTAGCATCATTTTACGTGGGAGTGGTCTAGAACTTCAATAATTTACACTTTAAACTTCAAATCCATCCCTTCTCAGGACAAATGAAATCAAATAATCTAATGATAAATCTGACTTTAAGCAAATTTTTAAAAAATTCAAATGGCTTAAAGCTAGGTGTGGTGGCATGTAGTACCTATAGTTTTAGCTATGCAAGAGGCTAAACCAGATTGATATCTTGAGTCCAGAAGATTGAGACCAAGATGGGCAACAAAATATAACTATATCTCAAAACAAACAAACAAAACAAAATAAATGTTGAGGATTATTATCATATTACATCACCTTAATCTCAGAATGAAGAATTAAAGTCAGAATTTGTTTATACAAAAGCTCAACAGAAGATATCTTAAAATGAAAAGAAGACTAATATTCAGCACAGCCATAGTTGTACAACAAAATATTAGTTCCAGTTATGCTAGCATGATTTACATGTGTCCCTTAAGTCATTTGTTTTGAAAAAAATATGTAAAAATCTTCATGACATTTTTGCTATCTTCAAAAACCCCAGAGACATTGAGTATGCATGTGCATGGCTTCATTTAAAAGTTGAAGAATTTGCAATCCCTTCTAGTGCATAAAATGAATTTTTATATCATATAGTATCTGTTATATAGAGAGATGCTATTTGTTATTTTTGTTACTAGTGGGAAAATGCTAATTTAGAATTCCCACTTAAATAATGCTATTCTTTTCCTCATACTGGTGCTTGACAGCTGTCATCTTCAGTTATTTGTAAATTCCAATGAACTCAACATACACGCTTCACACCCCTCATGGAGGACCGTATAATCTGAGACACATTTTTAAGCTAGTGAGATAATGTCTTTTCCCTCTGGCATCAAAGGCAACAAATAACATCTCTCAAGATAATGCAAATGAGGAGACATAATTAATTTATACAGTAGTACCACTTGACCTAAAATATGTAGTGAAAATTCCTTATGAGTTTAGTTGATTTCCTAAAATGCCTAACTTCCCAAAGTAACCAAGAAATTTATGATTCCAAAATTTCACTGAAAGTAGAGGGCAAGAGCATATTGAGTTATCAGTATTTGAGATCTCAGTTGGGTCCTATATGTTGAGATCCAAGGAAAACAAGAACACTACTCACATACTTTCTCTTCTAATGTCTGTTAATTCACCATTATTTTTCATGTTTTGTGAGTCTACTTCCCTCAGTGATTGTTTTAGCAATGAGAACATTTACTGAAGATGTGAAATATGTCTTGTACACAAAATAAATGAGTCCATCAATTGGCATGCTCTGTGGTGATACAGGCTTGAGTACTTTATAAAAGTGGGAACTCTCAACAAAAAAAGCCTAAAGTGTTGATTGATTTCACTCTCTTCTTCACTGTGTGCCTAAAATGAAACATGTCTGACAATATTGCCACTCCTAGTAAACCCCTTGTCACGAGCCAGTGCTCAGGTTGTCCTGTATGCTCAAAGAACTGCTTTTATCTCAGAATCTTCTGGGATTCTTTTCATTCTTTCCATAAAAGATATTCAAACAATATAGTAATTTAAGAAATATTAACTAATGTTCCCATTTTAGAACCAAAAGATGAAAAAGTTTAACTTTTTCTGAAATTAGAAGAAACGCCTTTGAGAGGTATCATATGTTTGTAGTCTTGATTTTCATAATACTGTGAATGTTTGAATATACCTAGATTCATCAAAGTGGATATACTGATATGTGAAGTTCTTTGTATATCAACAAACCTTAATAAAGTTGTTATTAAAAAAAAGCAAACTAAGTAAGTAGATAGTGATAGAAAATATGGTATATATTCTAGACTTAACAGTATCTATTTGGAAATTCTCAAACAAGGTAACCTTGAATAAGGAATGTGTTCAGCTAAAAGTTGAAGAAAAAACTGATGAGGAAGCAAAAAATTATAAAACTATCATCACCAGAAAAACAACAAAACAAATATTTTTTGAAATTTCTACCCCAGTGTACAAACTGTAGTTTTCATGTCAACGACTGATTTATCCCAAATTCTGAGTCTTAAGATATTAGTTAATCAATAGTTTATGTGTTTGTTTTTCTTTCACAGTGAAATGTGCCATGAGAGACACCTATGTTTGTTTTGTCAAGAGAGGCAAATGTAGACATGCCTGCCATAATTCTGAAAAACCAGCTGGTTTCTGCACAAAACTAAATGCCAGGTGTTGCATGTAAAAGTCCAAAAAGAAAAACACCATCTTTGAAAAATAAAGTCCAGGTACTAAGGATTAGTAATAAATGAAACTGAATTATAAATCACTCCTGAACAGTCTGTGTTGTTCTTTTTATTACATGGTGTTGTTTTAGGAATTAAGAACTTCCCAAAATTTTGACAATAGTGGTAAATACCCAATATACAGGGCAGTTCTGTGGAGACATTCCATCATTTTGAATGTGGTTCTCTACTAAATGAGAGAAAAATGATAAAAAGGAAAATCATTATTGTCAGTATTTCTCGATTCCAAGATATTGACACTAAAGTGAGCATTGTCCAAATGAGGGAAAATTTGAGAGAGAGAGAGCAAAGAAAGAAATAAATAGAATTTTCATCAGGGTGTAGCACAAAGAAACTTACTGAAAGCAGGAAGATTTAGAATTAGTTCATCCATCTGTTTTACATGTTTGTGTTCTTAGGGAAATTTTTTAAAAAAAATTCTGAAAGTAAGGTATTGGTAAACAGAAATCTATCGAAAGATGACAGAGAGTAATGGCTAGGATCTAAAGCAGCAATCTTCCACCTTTTCAGCACCAGGGACCAGTATTGTTGAGATCATTTTGGGATGATTCAAAGAAGCACACAACCTAGATCTGCAGAATGTATGGTTAGCTGTGGGTTTCGTGCTCATATAAAAATCTAATGCTGCTATTAATCTGAAGGGAACCAGAGCACCAATATTAATGCAACCAGTAAGGAGCAACTGTAAACACAAAGGAAGCTTTACTCACCCACTTGGTGTTCACCTATTGCTGGGTGCCTTGGCTCCTAACAGGGCCAGGCTTCCCTGATCTACAGAACAGGGACAAAAGTTTCATCTTGATCAGCGTAAAAATCACCAATTCACTGAAAACATGATGGATGTCTTTAATAATCACATGATCTTGATAGTTTATATGAAGGTATTTTTAAATACTTAGAGATTCAGAAATATTTTTGATTCTCGCAGAAATTTATGAGGAAATGCAGTGTTCAGATAACGTATTGTAATTAATCATAGAAAAAATACATGAGACAACATAGATCTCGGAGCAGAAGTATCAGAATTGTAAGTTTGCAGAGCAAACACTATAAAGTGCTTATTAAACTAATCTTATTTTTAAAATACTGCTTATAATTTAGAGACTGTGAGGTTATATAACTAATTACACATTTATGCAAAACTGCAAATTAAGTCCTATCATACAGTGAAAAGAGTAAGCCAAGATTTTAGCATTTCTTTGCCCTTAGTTGTTATAAGGAGCTGCAGTAGGAGGACAGTACAAATACTGAGTTGAAAAAGAGTCCATTTCTGAAACTAAAGAGCAGTGATTCTTGGATCCCTTCAGATTTCCTTCAGGGAAATAGAAATATCTTGTGAAGTTTGATTGCCTAAATGTCTTATTTAACAATAAGCACAGGTGAAGAAACCTTAGATAAGCTTCCATTTAGAGTGATCTGGAAGCTATGTTATGAATGTGTCAATGTCTCTTTTCTTTTTCCTCATTTAACCTTACACACAAAACTTTCCAGAGTGAGTCTCGCAACTGAGATTTTAAGATAGAGGTAGAAAAGTAAACTCCATTATCTCCTCACACTTGAGTTTATAATCCATAAAGACAGAAGTCTATTTGCTGTAACATAAAGCATTAATCTCCAAGGTTTTATAAATGAAGAATACATTTACACAAGGCTCTAAACTTCTTCTGTAGGATGGCAACTGTAATTTTGGAATCCAGAGTTTAATTCCATAAGAGATCAAAGTGTTCCAGTAGGCTCAGTTCAATAACTGCACAAAATACACCTATTGTTTTTTCTTTTGACTTGGCATTTAAATAGGACCAATCAGGAGCAAGCAATTTTTGTTTCTTTTGTGGGAAGTTAATAGTTTGGGTCTTCTGGTAATTCATGTTCCAAACAGCATTTAAGATTAGAAGATACTGTACAGTACTTTTTAGACCACATCGCCATTGAATTATTTCTAACATATTCCCACCTGATAGTCAGCCAATTTGTTCTTGAATGACCACAGTTATAGTAAATTTACAACTTCTTCGAGCAACTAATTCCAATTTTATATAACTAATTTATGGATCATCTTTTTCATTGTCATTCTCAATCACTTTCATTAGAAGACTTTCAAGTCCTGGTTCTGCATGTTGAGACATATGCAGTGAAAATAGTCCTATTTCCCATGTCACAACTTCAAATGTGTGAGAACATCTCTATAGTTTCTTGTTATGTTTTATCTCCTTTTGCTAAACGTTCCCATATTCTTTCTCATACAATGTTGTTTTACTATCCTCATGTCATTCTAGCAATATCATCTAGAATTTATTCCAAGATTTTTAGAGTTCTCTATTTTCTCTCCTAGAACCCAATTCAAGATTCCAGGTGGCTTTTGAATAGTGTTGAAATTGCTCCCTTGTTCTAAATAACTTTCGTTCACTCATGCAGCACAATCTAATCACATCCAAAAGCCCACACTTTTCCACGAACAGCTAACTACACTACTTTCACCAAGTAACCAAAGCTACTATTTTCTTTCTCATTTTTCTTCCAGACACAATTTGATTTACAGAGCACAAAACTAAGTAAAAATAACAGTATCTTTTCTTAAAACTACATTTGTTTCAGATACAAATTTTATTCATGTATATTTTGAGAATGTTTTCCTTAAAAGTACCTAAATATGTAGGTATTTTTGTGTGTGCATATGTATGTATGTATTACAGAATTAAAGTGTGACATATTTAGAAACTATGCATATTTATAATGTCCTACTCTTCTGCACATTTGATGAAAGTTACCAATTGAGAGCTTTGTCATCTATCACTACAATGATCAGCACACTCGGGAGTTCAAAGTGCTTCCCCTTCCACTGTTATGAATCCTTTACTATTAATAACTGCTCACCAAGGTCATATCACTCAGGTATCTTTCTTCTACTCACTTTGACTTCCCTCCTTTTGTCATTTCCCACCTTTTCTCTTCCTTTCTGTCTTGTTGGAATTCTTGATAGCTATCTTCATTGCTCACGACAGGAAGAAGGAAAGGCTGCTGAGGAGCAGTGGGACTCTGTCTATGTAACTGATTCACTTCAGGGAAGGCTGGAGGGCAACTTACCTCCCTTGGGTTGGACTTGGTAAAGAACTGGAATGAGTATGTTTCGGGGAGTCAACCCCAATCTACATCAAAGGACTAACTGCATTTACACATCACATTGTCCGATAGTAGACATGAGATCATAAATTTAAAATAGTGGCTTTAAAATAATCCTCTTGTGTTTTTGAATTTCTGCATCAGAATAATTTAGGAATCAACTCCTAGAGAAATTATCTTTATCTTATTCCCCATGCATTGTTCTCAGTGCCTACCAGAATCGTGTTCGCCTAGCTCTCTGAAGAAAAAAGCCTTGCATATCTTCAAGACCATAGTGAAATTTAAGCAGATTGAAATTTTATTTCATAAAATATACCAAATAAATAAAAACAGTATCTAGTGCAATTTGTCACAGAAAGAATGAAGGTGAAATTAGAAAAGTTTGAGTGCTGATTGTACACTTTCATGTATTTGTGAGAGAGAAATATGTTACAAAAATATTTAAGGTTCTTCTTAGGTAATTTCTGTGCTTTCTCAATACAACAGTAGCCGGAACAAAGTAAACTAAAAGAAGTGGGAAAAACTTTGACTAAGTCACAACATGAGTTCTAAGGAATTCTCTGTCAAACCATGTGAGTAACTGTGGGCAAAGGCAAACCATTCAAGGATTCTAGGTCTTAGTTTTCCCATCTGTAAAATCAAAGCATTAAATCAGGTAATTTGATATATTTCTTCCAATTCTGTACTCTATACTTCCAAGAAAGCTATTTTGAAATACACTTCTGAAGCAAGTCTGTTATAGAACATTTTAATTTCCGAATGTGTAGCTTTACTGAAGCTTACTGAAGCTTCTAAGACACGTTTTTCTGTGGATTCCTGGAATAAGTTGATTCTATATATTAGTCCATGTAACTGTGCCTCTAGAAAACTGCCGTACAGTTTCCTAGAGAAAAAATATGTTATAAAACCTAAATTTAATTTGCCATTGCCTTTGGCTTCTTTCTCATCTAAATTATAGTCATGAAAAGTAGGCAAGTAAAGGAGGGCTTTGGAAGACATGAATTTCAAAACTGTTTTGAAGCTGCCCAAATATGTGTGCACTTTATGAAATATTAACGTCATCTGTTCTAGAAAGGTAACATTACAGTTTCTTTGTTGTCCACCAAACTAATACCTACCTGCACTCTGTGGAAGTCATATTATAAGTCTTTTGTAGAGCTCAAATAAATTTTTGTCTCAGCATAGTAAGTAGGCAGGAGCACCGCGCAAATGTTTCAAAGTAGTTGTTATGAATAGCATAGCAATGTAGTGGTATTATCTGCCATACCCATATACAGGGAGTTCTTAGTTACTTAAACTGCTCTAAAACAAAGCAAAACAAAACGGACCATTAACAAAGTTGCGGTTCTCTGTTTGGTTTAATAAGTTTTAATCTTATTTTTGCTTTATTTTATCATCATAGTGTAACTGGATGTCTTACTTAGAGCAGAATCATGTGTAGGTTATAATACTTGCTCTGGTCTCTCTCACAAAGGTTTTCAATTCAGTTTGCCAAATTTGTTGACTGTAATTATTATTCTATCCAAAAATGTACTTTACAGTTTTATAAAATATACTTTAAGCATTTCTAAAATTTGAATGAAATGATTGAAAGAAAAATTAATGGAAATTTTTTTCACTTGTACTTTTTATCATACCTCAGTATGAGGAATAAGGTTTATTATTCTAAACTTGGTTACTGTCATTGTATATAAAAATAAACACTTCTTAGTAATTAAGCTGCTTATTCCTTTAATCATTAAAGCCTTTCCAAAATAACCAATAAAAGATTTTATTCACATATTTATTATGTTAAGGGGCAGTCTCTAAATTACTCAAGACCATGTACTTTATTGTTCACCTTAGGTCCCAAGAGCCCTGTGTCCCAAGCCCTCAGTGGAAGGTTGCCAAATTTTACCTTAGAAAGACTCATCATTCTAAAATCAAGACCTCCCTATTAAAAATAAAAGTAGAAAAACAATTTACTGAAATGAAAACTGCTACTGAAATTGAATGAATTATATTATATACATATATCTGAATTTTCTACTTTAAACATACTAATTCATTAAACTAATAAAACATAGAACTGATCATCTACCAAGATGAAGTGAAACATGGAGAGCCTGCTCCTGAAAAGTACTACAAGCTGATAGAATTTTGATTTAAAAAATGAGAAAATCATTTTATTAAGCCTTGTTACATTCTCCTAGTATATCCAAAGGATGAATGACAATAAGTTATGTCTGTGCTAGTAAAACTGCAACTTTCTTCAATATTATAATTGTAGAGTCATATGTGAAATATTATACCTAGAGTCCAGGGAAAAGACATAGCAGATTTCTCATGTTCCTTGCGAGTGAAGTATGAGATTTAGAGTGGCAAATACAAGATAAGTGTGATATGAAAACATAAAGATGGGCAGGGGCCAGCCCTTGAGGATAGTTGAGAGTAAATTGCTCTAAATATGAAGAAAATTCCGAGTGTAGGAAATAAGTCAATATTGAAGTAGAATAATTGCATCATATGAATGATATTTGCTATAGGAATTGGGGTTTACCATAATTGATACTATTCAGTGAAATTCCGTAGAAAATATTCTTTTTTACAAAAAGCAGATATCACTGCTGCTCTTCATGGCCTTGAATATATTTATAGGATAATTAAGAAATTTCATGGAGTACATAGTTCATGTTTCCAACCAAATAACGTCAGCTGTAGCCAGATATAGTTTTCTGACAGACAATGTAAGACAAGGGGTAATTGAGAAAATATGCAGGGCATCTTCTAGATTGCTTGTTGACTTCTAGTCCTTTTACTTTGGTGTGGTCTGACATGAATTTACACGACATTTTCAGTTTATGATAATCTATTGAGGTAAATCTTTATGATCTGTGCATATTTTTGTGTACATAATACATCTAGACAAACCTTTTCCTTTAAAAATATTACTTTAGCAGTTCCTTCTTCAAAGTCCTCTTTGAATCTCTCCATTACATTCTAAGTAGAATCCTACTTTTACAATGGCCTACAAAGTTCCAACTGCTATCTCCATGACAATTTTACTACACTTTTCTAACCAGGCTGGCTCTTTACTGGTTCTTAAACCACCGTACGACAACATGCATTAGTAAAAGAGTCAATATTGTGAAGAAGATCATATGCTAAGAAGTCAGGAAAGTGATATTTATCTAACAAACCTAGTAATGTAACAATATAACATTAGAAAATCTAGTAGTATAATTTACACCAAGAAAACAAAGAAGCATAACCATTCCCTTTATTGTCTTCCTAACTGCATACCTGCTCACTGCAACTTCTTTTTCCCCCAAGTTTATACAACTTTTGGTAAATTAATCTTTAGACAATGTACAAATGGATTGGTAGATCTGTGCTGCTTTGTTTTTCTGTTTGAAGCAGTATGACATTTCATGACCTCAATTTTATTATTTTTAAAAATTTTGCTCTTCTTCACTTATTACGTCCCATGCTCACTTGACCTTTTCCAGTGCTGTTTGTGATGTTTAGAACAGCAAGTGTTCTCTATCCACTTCTTTTTCTGTGTTCTCTTCCTCAGCTGTAGATCATTACCTTTTTTCCTCCATTTTCAGATCTACTTTTCTATCTTGCAAGGGTACTGTGAACACAAATACATCATGTTTTGGGATTGGACTACATAATGGAGTTAACAAAAAAAGGAAGAATCAAAGTTAACTCCAAGTCTGCCAGTCTTGGAAAGAAACTGGATATGAGACTAAATAGAACACTAGAGAATCTACAGGTGTGTCTCATTGGAGGGAATATGATGATAGTATCATAAGATTAATTATTCAATTTCATATAGTCTCACATTAGAAAGAACTTGAGTAGTTTTGTAATGTCATGTATATCAGAAGTTAGGGATAGAAGTAGAATTGAAAGTCATCTTCATAAAGGTAATAAACATACAAGAAGAATGATAACAGAGAATAGTGAACACATCAGCTGTGTGTTCAGGTCAGCATCAAGGCGACCAAGGGAAAAACAGTCCCTGCAAGGGAAAGGGGACCAAGGGAGCCCAATTATAGGTGTTGATGCTGTTAATTTGCAAAGAAGTATTATAGATACACCCTGAAAGACAGTCTCAGGAAATGATTAAGTACATTACAATTTAAAATGCACCATTAAAATATTAACTGTGAAGAGATCTCTGAGGTAAGAGGAATGCATTAATCAGCTTTTTACCAAAAAGAATTGAATTACTGTCTTTCAGGTTAAATGCCATGCCAATTTTCCAGATGAAGTAATTGAGATATGACATTTTAATTTCAAATCATACAGTTAGCAGAAAAACTGTGACTAAAATCCAAACTGACATAGCCAAAGATTTTTTTCACACTGTTTTGAATTTATTTTTCTGAACAAAAAACTCAAATCATAAATCTATTTCCAGGTATCAAATATTTTGATAAAAATTTCATACATGTAAAAAGCAAACTCTTTTTATAATTAAATGCAAGGCAGAAATTATTTTGAAGATGAAGTGTACAATCATGCATTTTAAAAGAAAAGTTTAAGTGCCATTTGTGAACAGATTTGTGGATATTATTTGACTATTACCCTCAAAATTCCTTAAGATTTAATAAAATAAATATTTTTTTAATAAACAGAAGGTATAAGTTAGAAAAGCAAAGAACAGGTTTTAGAAATTCTTTATAAGAAAAAGAATATCTTATAAATTTCTACCATGAATTTCTTTCCTATTTTTCAGTTTTAGAAGAAAGTATTTTTCTGAAATTATTTTCATTATTTCAAAAAGATTAAAATGAACACTTTTTCTGTAATATCTATTATAAAATTTATTTATCAAATGAGAGGAAAGCATGCAGTGAAGATGTAAATTTTTAAAAATTATTACAGCAAAAGACACATTGTCACTCATCTCCATAAAAATATCCCCTCTTGCTTCGAACATACTTATCCCATCATTCTCCTTACTTGTGAAGCAGTTCTGGAAGTCTTCTTTCATGAACATCTTTAGGCAGTGTGATCAAAAGTATAGTGACAACTGTTGCCTGGAGTCATCTGATCAAATGATAGCCTCATAAAAAATGCCACAGTGTGTCTTCATCTACTTTATTCTCCAGATCTGATCCTGTGCGACTTCTGGTTTTTTCCAAAGTCAAAATTACCATAAAATAAAAATATGTTGAATCCATTCAAGATAATGATGCAGACAAAGAGCACAAATAAATACACTCAAAGGGAACTCTCATAACTTCTTCAGAAAGTAACAAGAACTATGAAATAACTATATTTGATGTGAGAGGGAGTCTTTTGAGGGACGTGAATGGCCAATATGTCTTTTACCATAATAATTTGCTTTAATTTAAATAAGCGCTGTATTTTTCAACTGTACCACATATAAAATTTCCTAATTTTTTTAAATTACAAACAAAGTTCAGTGTGAAACAAATTTAGATGACAAATAAATCTATTATTTCTAAAGACAGAGATTGCCTGTAAGCCCAAAACAGCAGTTATTAAACACCTACAGAACTGAATAACCAGTCTTCACGCAACCAATATGGAAGCCTAGAGTTGAAAGGAATCCGCTGATACTAGAAGCTAGATTCCAGCTGTGAAACTCTATGAATAAGAAAATCCTGGCCCTTATGATAAATGTGATCATTATGTACGTCTAAATAGGACTAATAAACAATAATAATTTTTAAAAATTCCTTTTACCTCTCAGCTGCAGTATGGCTGGCAGAAACGTAACCAGAGCTCCTTCTGGTGTCACAGGAAAGGCTTGCAGCAGCAGCCTGCACCTTTGCCAGTTCTTCTGGCTAAAACTTGTGCCCTAAATTCTAAGGGGATGTGGTGGATTGACAAGTGGTGATCAATTTGTAACAATTAGCTGAACTGAATCAGTGTGGTGCTGGATGTGGATGGCCCACTTGAGGATTGGTACCAACATAAAAAGGAGAATAGGAGAGGAAGAAGTGGTGGTGTTGGTTCTCCTGTTGCCGTTAGTTCTCTTGGAGGAGACTGTCTCGCTTCTTTCCTGATATGAAGTTGGCTGTTCTCATCGTCAGAGGAGTTTGGGACCTTATTGTTGCTGCGAATGGCTGTGGTTCACTTTGGAGGAGCTCTGCCTTTACCACTTGCTGGCTCCGGAAGGGGGAAGATGGTGTGCTGTTTGATCTCCAGGAGAAGCTTGTCACACTGGTTTCCTAATATGGACTCAGCTGTTCTCATTGTCGAAAGAGCTCGGGACTTCGTTGATGCTGAGGATGGCTGTGGTACTTTTTGGGGAAGCCCTGGTCCTTATTTTGAGTATTGCTTCTTGGCTCCAGTGCAAAACCCTCAGCATACTGGCACAGATCCTTCATCCCACTGGCACAGACTTTCTGGCTTCCACCACTGACCTTGGGGCCTTCCCAGCAAAGATCTGTGAAACAGACTTGCATGAGTCATTGTCATGGGCTTTAGGCCTCCAGCTGGACTCATGGGTGGTATAGTCATGAGCTCTAGTCTTCAGCTGGGCTCATGCAGGACGTTGCTATGCATCTGAGCCCTCAGATGAATTTTTTGGGGTCTTTAGTGTGTGGACAGATTTCCTGCACTTTTTGTGTTTGACTATTTGGGTGACTATTATAAAATAATTCTGTAAATTTTGTGTCCTGTGTATAATTGCTTTCCTTACAATCCCTGACTACAACAGAGGATAACAGCTCACAATTATGGTGGCTCAACACGAGTGTGTATGCACACATACACACACTCTGTGGTCAAAAAGATCACAAGGAAAAGTCCATACATTTGTTTATGTAAAATTATACCAAAGCATAGATCTTAGTCTTTTTGAGACAGGGTCTCACTACACAGTTCAGGCTGGACTTGCACTCACTTTGTAGCCCAGGCTGGCCTCGAACTTGCAGTGATCCTCCTGCCTCAGCCTCCCAAGTGCTGGAATTACAGGCATGCACCACCACACCTGGCTACAAAAGCATATCTTTAATAGTACAAAAATTTCTATGAATCATATTGCACTTTCCCTCAAAGTAACAATCTTAGAGAAAAGATGATGGCAAATACATTTGGCTTAATTTGTACCATATCATCAATATTTTTATTACACCTGTCTTCTAGGCATCAAGTCTCACAGTACTATAAGAGACCTAAATTGCCTTTTCTAATAAGGGGTAGATGCACCACACATGTCCAATTAATCTCCAGTGCAATTGTATTCATGTATAGACACTGATGATGAATTGCTTACCAACCTTTTTAGTTCCTTTGCCCAATCCACCCTGCAAAAATTGAACACTTTACCTGTGGATTTATTCGACTTCCAATCTTTACATCTCTGTTGCTGCAGACTGCTAGAGAAAATGTTTGGTCCCTGATCAACATGCAGTCATAATTTAAATTTTCTCCTTTCTCATTCCCCACAAATGGGACTTTCGCACCTTCACTATATTTCTCAGATTCTCAACCCCATCTACTTGCCTATCTATCACTTGTAAAAATATACAAAAGGATATTGGAAAGTTGTTCACCTATCACTTTGCAAGAAAGAAAGGTGAAAGAACTGTTCTAATTGTGCAGCAGGGCTGATATAGTTTCTCTCTGCCATCCTTGATCTCTCAGGGAGGGATTTTACCTGTCTGAGAGAACCCAGTACCTCCAAGAAAGTCCATCCCCTAATGCCCTGACACCTCAAGTATCATTTCTCCTTTCTTTTTCCTTTGGTCTCTTCCATTCACCCTATGCACTCCCCTGTAATTTAATTTTGTTTTCTGATAATTTTTCCTTTGTGTTATGCTGCTGTCTAACCCTTCTCATAATGACTTCTCAAATTTTTAAAATTTTATAAAAGTATCTTAATGTTTATAGAGTGGATTCTTCCTCTTTACCCTTTACGTCTTCTCAATACTATTGACTCCTACTATCCTTCCTGATACTGAACAGGACTTTGCTGACTCCTTACTGACTTTTCTTTCTCCAAACATTGCTTTATTATTTCTAAACTTTTTGTTCTACATCTTTGAGAGACAATATAAATGTACTGACTAAAGTACTGTTAAGTAAGTCATTCATCTCATGGTACCAGCCTCTGAACAGCCCTATTAAGTGTAACTCAGTACTATATTTCAAATAAAAGAATATCCATCAACTACCTTTACCTTGGTCAAATTTTTCCTTACAATGTATTTACCCTCCTCCATTGCTAGTTAACATTGTCCTGTGCTATCCCATGCCCTTGATTGGGAATTGTTGAGGCAAGGAGGCAAGTAGATAATTAGAAAAAAGACAGAGATGTAGGCATGAGGTATTTTCCTTCTTAGCACATACCAGTATCACAGTCGTAATTTAACTATGTGATAATTTATTTAAATCCCCCATTAGTTAGGCACTTATATACCTCATGTGCTTAACTTTGTGACTAGAAAATAAATAAACATTTGTTGAATGAATGAGGTATATACAGTAGTATGTTGTGCTTATAAAAGAGGTGATTTGGAAATCTGATAGAGAAGATTTTGACTTTTATTTGTTTTTTTGTGTGATCACGGCAATTTATTAAACTTCCAAGTTTCTCTTTTCTACCAAGTAACACATGGAATTTTAAAAGGATAATAATTATTCATAAACTGTTTTGAGCCTTTAATGAAATGCACATAAATGTGTTTATAGTAGGCTTTACCCATAGTAAGTCCTCAATGTTTTAACAATTATTTTTGTTTTATCTTTTGTGCCAGTTGAAGTTAATTTTAATTTTGATTATCATACATGTGATAGACAAGTGATATATTTCCATATATTACTTTTAAAAACATCAGTACTTGAGATTTTTAATGAAAAATGGTAACTTCCGCTCTGGTTCCCATTTCTTTCTTTTACACTGTCAAAGTTTTATTATATTTTTTCCAGCATTTTGGATTTCTACCAATACAAAAATGATTTTAATTAATCTCACACTTTTTTTTTTTGACAGTGCTCAAATTGAATCCAAGTCTTCATGCTTCCTAGGCAAGCATTCTACCACTGAAGTAGGCCTCAGCCCCACCCACTACTCTTATCTAACTTCTGTTTTCCTTTTTATTCTATTTCTACTTCTATGTTTCTGGTGAATATAGTTAGATTACTGCTTTTTTGTTTAATCCTATGTCTTATTAACTCTAATGAATGAGGAGAATTTAGTGCTCTCTCTTTTACCTCCGGTATCCTCTCAACAAAGTTTTGTTATGTCATAATTTTGTCAATCTCATAGTTTTCTTTAGTCTTTTCCAGTTGTAAATATTTTAGTCCTCTGTGATTTCATACAAGTGGAAAGGGCTAAGACTTTCAATATATCAGAATACTGAATTAAACAATTTTAGGATATAATTATTTTATTCTTAAAAATTAATCCTACTTAAAATTTGAAGTTTTCTTTTTTAAAAAGAACAAAAACCAGTGGAAAGATGCCATTCAGAATAAGTAACTAATAATATGTACTGCATTTTCTGATGTGACCACAAGTTGTTTTTTACTTTTTACTCTGAAAAAAATTAAATCCAATAGATAATTACGTGAAAAAGGTAATGCAATAAATTCCCAAATATATTTGCTAAGTGTTAACTTGGAATCATGTACTTTTATATATGCATGTTTTTTGACTAATCTTTTGGGATTAAATTGCAGATTTAATGAACTTTACCTACGATTATTTCAGAATTTGCCTCAGTAGAAGAAAGATATTATGTTGCACAGTCACAGTACACTTATAAAAGTAATGCTATACTATTATAATATAAAAATATTTTTTCAAATTTTAACAAATTGTCTCAACAATGTCATTTAAAGATGTGTCCCCTAATAGGAACACAAAACAATATCACTCACATTAGTTTTTAAATTCCTTCAGTTTTCTTAAATCTGACACTATTCATAAGCTATTTGTTGCCTCTTATGATTCTAACATGTTTAAAAAATACTTCTAATTATTCAACATAAATAGCTTTGAAGAATATTATTGAATTTTTGTTGTTTCTTGCTGATTGGTGTCTGACATTTGAATCTAATTTTTGGCAGTAATGCTGCATGTATGTCTCTCCTAGTATATAGTTCATCAAGAAGCAGTGGGTCCTCTGTATTTCTCCCATGTGCAGAATTTTTTTCACTTTTTCTTTCACTATTTTGTAAATTAATAGATCTTCCTTTGGAAATGCAGAATGAAAAGCAGCAGATGTTATTCAAGGGCTACCCAAAGTATCACTTTCAATATAGTCATTATTTCTCAATTGAACATGAATTCTCATACTGATCTTAGACACAGTAGTTAACCCAGGATTTGGGATGTGAAGCAGGAGGATTTCAATTTTGAGCCAGCCTGGACAGCTGAGTGATACTGTCAAATTTTGTTAAAAAAGAAGAATCTCCATACTGAATATTAAAAACAGGTACTTAGAGTAGCAATTTAACAAAAGGAATTCATTATAGTAAATCTAATGATGTTTGCTCCAAGTTGCATACTTTTGGGATTTCTTAAAGAAGTTTGCAGTCTGTATTGTCAAAAGTCACACACACAACTTATTTAGGTGAATAGCCTCCAAATGAGTATGATGTCTTCTCTTTGTTGCTTAAAATGCAGGTGTGATTTTCCTTCTACAGCCAGTGACAGACACTGGGACTGGCAGCTGCTCTTAAAGACAAGCACATATTTCTTTCTTGAGAATCTCTTTCCAAGGAAGTAGACATGATTTTAATACAATTTAATAAAAAGGGGCTATTTGGGTCTTCTTCATTATACATTCACACATTCAATCACACCAACATCACTTTTCAAATACCATCTCTTACAAATGAATGTTGTTAACTTTCTCAACAGTAAAGCCAAGCATGTGATTTCCACCCATCCGTGGAGATTTAATAAATCACCCAACATATTAGAGTTTCACCCCAAGTTAGCACCTTCATCAGAGAATGAAATTAGCAGAGCAAATCCTATCTAATTGTGAAAGATGCTAATTACCCATGCATCCTGTAAAATAAGGCATGAATGATGAGTGTAAGCACTGCACCAAGTCATGAACACTTGGAAATACACCACTTATATAGAACCTAAAACTGCTTATGTCTAGAGACCAGACAAGTGAGCAAAAGCATACAGCCAATAAAAGAAAAAATATTTACTTGCAGAGACCTAAAAACTCTCATTTTAGGATTAGAGCAAGACTAGTAGAAATTTGGATGACTAGGGATTCATTATGGATTCTTCTAAGTCTCTGATGCAAATCACTGGATCAATACTGGAAAGGAGTCTTTGCAAAGTAATAACTATTCACAGCAGGGCATACGGCAGTGGTAAAAGTGATCATCATTCAACTAATCCTGGGAGAAGGGTCTGATTTACAGTGACTGTAATTAACTCCTGTTGGTGGTCTCAGCAAAGAGACCAACAGCAAAGAGTCACAAGATGTGAATCTAGGCAGGCATTTCAGAGGCTGCTGGCTCTTTTGGTGTTGATGGAGGTGAGCTGGTGGAGGTGTGATAGTAGAATTTATCCCTGTCACTGTCAATCTAGTACCCACTCTCTAGATGAGAGACTTTTTCCTGAAGTTGCCAATTTGTTTTCTTGCAGAGGCACGGGGCTCAAATTAAGAAGAGCAGATGTTCTTTCTTAGTATTGTTGTGTAGGTGTGTGATTTTTTTTTTAAACAACTGTGCTACAGCATGTCTATTCTTTACTTCTTCCTAGCTCCTCTAAAGATGTGAACAATCATTTGAGACTTCAATACTACCAAAATCGAACTAAATAAACAAGGTAGCACTTTTATCTTTCAGTTTGTCTCTTAAGTTTCACATGTTAAATTTGCTTATGAAAGGCAATTATCACTTTACATTCAATTAAAATGTTTCTGATTAATGACTGGCATAAGCAACTAAAGCAATTAAATAATTTATAATTGCAAAGGTAACCCACAGAAAGAGTTTGTGTTGTGGTTAATTTGTGTAATGGTGAAAACATGGTAAATCATGATATCCTCAGAGAGGCAATATAAAGCTTCCCAAAAGATGAGTTTTGTGATAAAACTTAAAACATCAGTGTTAGAGAGAGAATATTGAACAAATATCAAATTAGTTTTTAGTAAAAAAAATTGTTTAACAAGAATTATTTAACACGAAAGAATGAATTAAAATAAATATGTTTATAGAACAATTTACAGAAATTCTATGAAATCTGCTTAACTAAAGAAAAAAATTGTCTTCTTCTGTTTTTATGTACGTTTTTATTTTCTAATCTTGAATGACAAATTCTTTGCAGATTAAAAGTGGCTTCTCTGTTCACACTATGACCATCATTCCCAGAAAGATTTACCTGTTCTAATTTATTCTATATTTAGGTCAATTTCTTCAACAAAAATTTCAAACCAGAACATTTTATTCCCAGGAAAGAAGGGACATCACACTGAAACTCTTATTAAAAGTATTGTATATAGGAGACAACCTTACTCATTATCTTCTTTAAAAATCAACTTGAGTGATATAATACATACATTCTGATTATCATCTTCTCTATGTTTTTCCTGCTTTTCACTTAGGAGTCTGTTCTAAAAGGAAAAATAAAAACTTAAAATGATAACTTCTTTCCAATTAAAAATGGTTTCTTTACCTATCTCAACATTTATGATACACTTTACACAGAATATATATTCTAGGCAAACTAAACTTTCTTCTTAAAATGCCTTGATTCTTTTTTAAATTCTGATATTCTGGCAGTGTTTCACTGTGCTAGAAATGTTCTTTCCCAAAATATTTCATTTGTTGAAATTCTTTTCTTTTAAATCTACAACATGAAGTAGACTCTGGTTCTCCTACAGTTCTCAACTATCCTTTATAAAGGTAATTTCTGTTTATCTGAATTTCAAAAAGATTTCCTACTTTCAAATTTAAATCAGGTTTCCATTACTTTAAGTATCTTCAACTTTTGAAAATTTTCTACTTAGAAGATTAAGACATGTCAATACTTTTCATAAAACTTCATAAATTGTTATTATTAAAAGTTATAGAATATACCCACAGTTTGGGAATCTGTTGCAATTAATCTATTTCAAAAAATGTTCAGTTGTTTTTACAGGCACTATAACATATTTGTTGGTTACTGAAAGAAAGCAAGTTCAAATAAGAGACCTGGGAGAGTAAGGATCGAGAAATCACAGTTATCTGTCCTATAAGGTGGTTTGGTGATCTAAGAAGGTGATGCCATTTTGTAAGTGGGTAAACCAGATTCAAGGAAAGGTAAAACTCAAGCAAAATGACAAAGTGATAAATGACAAACCCAGGATTTAAATCTGAGTCTTTATATTCAGTCCAGAGTATTTTGGACTGATTTCAAATCTAAAATTATGTATTTTTTTCTAAAAATAAAACATTTTGGAGAAAAAGCATGCAATCAAAAGTCAATGATCAGAGCTGGGAATATAGCTCAGTGACACAGTGCCTACCTGGCAAGTGCAAGGAGATCCTGAGTTTGATTTTCAGTACCAAAAAAAAAAAAAAAAAAAAAAAAGCCAATGATTCAGCCAGAGCCAAACCTTTCCCCATGAATCAATGCCATTGTAGACTTCACGGGGAGAGGAAAAGCCCTGGCCCCCAACCAGTGCCATGCATGGGCAGCTGCCAGAGTGGGGACAGCCAGAGCCAAGCCTTTCACTGTGAGTCAGTGCCATTCATGGACTGAAGGGCAAGAGAACAAGGCCCCACCAAGAAGCAAGGTCCTCCTGTGAGCCAGTACCATGTGCAGGCTGCCCCCAATAGGTATACAGCCAGATCCCAGCCCTTTCCAGCTCACTGGATGGCCATCCCACCACCACAGCAACTGGCTGATTTGGAGAAACACAGGCTGTGATGATAGCTATGGAGGTGAAATGCAATTGGATGCCTGTGGTGCTTTTGGTGCTTTCACTGACCTTGCAGGTCTAGGGCCAGTGGTCTGATCATCTGTTCAGAGGATAGTAGTGCGCAGTGTGGCATCTAGGGAGGATCTCCTTCTGAGGGTGGTAGCCATTGTTGATTCCCTATAGTCTCGTTTTGAAGTCCTATATTGTTCATTGTTTTGTTGGATTGGGTTTTATTCTCTTTCGTTTTGTTTGATTATGCTGTATTTGATAGCATGAGCAACTATTTCAAAGATAGCAAGGTATATTATGGAAGCCATTTTGAATTTACTATTGTCTAGCTTTGAAGTTCATTATTGCATCCACTGTTTTGTTTTTATTGGTCCTATTCTATTTGGTCTGTTTGATTTTTACTATGTCCAAAGGTATCTGCAGCTATTTTGAAGACCAAAAAAAGGCATTATGGTAACTACTGTAGATTTTGTAATGTTGTGAAGTCCTGTATCACTTTCTCTATTTTGTTTTGATTGATTTTATTCTGTTTTATTTTCCCTGGTTTTATTCTCTTTAAAATTAAAAAAAAAGAAATACTAAAAAACTCAATGATCATGTGATTCTATTTTCAATGAGAGTATTCATGACAAAGTTTCAGACACCTCACATAAGCGTACATACTCATGCTTACACAGACACATAGATACACACTTCATGTATAGTTAAGTCCAAACCATCAGAACTCAGATGAGTGACTCATTCCAATATGAATAATTTGGGAAAAGGTATTACCAGCTTCTACCTATAATGGAAATGGTAATTTTCATTCTAAGTTTTTTTTTTTTTTAAACAAACCCTAAGAAATTTGTTTACCACATTTCTTTCAATTCTTATTTGGTAAGGTCAAAACAAAATTCAATCCATTATTCTTGATTTATGACTTGAGCTCCTCCTTGATCAAAGCTTTCTTCCCTTCTATCCTCCTTGATGTGGCCATCAAGCTGTCAGTTCTGCAGTCAAGTTTGTCTAAGGTAAATAAATGCAAATATAAGTTGTTTCATACTTTTTTTGAGAGCTTTGAAATCACTTGGGTACTTGAATAAACTACTTTTCTCTGCTTCTTTAAATCTCTACTGTTTCATTTCAACAGCTTTATATCATTGAAGTACTAAAGTAGTTGATAAGTCTAGAAAAATATTATTTAATCTTCTCACTATACATGATAAAGACTGATAACATTTGGACTCTCAGTGCTTTATACAGTGTCTCAGTCACCCAGAAATATAGAAGAAAAAACCAATGCATATGTTTCTTCTATCTGTATCTTTCCACCCAATGTATGTCCCAGAAATACACAAAACAAAATATGTTTATGAATTCTTTCTTCCCTAATGGAAAAAGAAAAAAGTTTCTGAACTACCTAAATGTCGAACATGTAAATGGACTGAGATCCTGCATTAGGCAATGTTTATGCTACTAACCAATGAATACAATGTGATGCAATGGGACATGGGGCCATTAATTTCATATGGAAACCATACATAGGACTATATGTAAGACTCTTGACAAAATGAGTACACCTTTTTTATCCTTCCTTATGACCTTTAGTATGCCTCTCTGAACGTGTGCCAATATATTATAGCTCATTCTTCATTTTAATTGTTTCTCCTATTTTTAATGTAGGTACTTAGATATTTCTTAGAAATAGTTAATGTAGCAGTATAGAGATAAATATGATCATTGTGCATATTGAGAATATCTTTATTAATGCAGTCAAAAAGCTAAACAATAAGGGTTTCCAAATTTTAAAAAAATTCTAATTGTTTAAATGTCTTTCACTGGAATCTTCTTTGTAGAAAATCTCTTGCTTGGTTGGAAGATTGTTATCTTTCTTGTTTTAGTAATATGCACTATGAGCTGTACAGCTTCTTTATACCAGAATCTCATGATTAGACACTTCTCATACATGTCTGCTTTATCTTTGCTTAATATATATGTACTTAATCTTAGAATTTAATTCATATTTACTGCAATGAAATTGACTTGTATGTTTGCAGTGTTGACATTTATCCCTCACCTGTTAGGAAACTCAGTTTTCCCTGGTTGTATGGGTATACTCCTGTAATCTGAGTTACTGGTAAGGTTGAGTCAGGAGAATCATAAGTGGAAGCTAACCTGGGAAATTTAGATTCTATCTCACAATAAATTAAGAAAAAATACAGAAAACAGACTAGATATGTAGGTTAGTAGTAGTATGCTTGCCTAGTTCATGAATTCAATACCCATACTAAAAAATGTATTTCAATCTTCAGGGCCCAGCTACATATTAACAATCTAATATTTTATAGAGGAAAAAATATGAACCAAAAAATTTACTTAATAGTAAAAGAGATAGTTAAGTTTATATATTGTTTAAATATAACCCATTAATATAATCATTATTATGTAATTAATAATATATTTAATGTGATTGTCATAGACTTAATATAATTAAATATACTAGGAACTAAATTTAAACAAATAACAATTAATTACTATTAATAATCTCATTTCATTAGCAGAATATTTTAGAGATATCCTATAATACATATAGAGATACAGATACACACAGTTATAAGATAGATAGAAAGATAGATAGATAGATAGAAAGATATAACATTTTGGTGTTTTGATGTGTCCTAAGAATTTTATGCACATTTTCTTATGGAGTGTCACAGCAATCTATGATATAGGGAATACTCACCCATTTTATATTAAGGAAAGTGATGTTTTGAGAGAGACTAAAGACCCTGCTAAGTCAACCTGCCAGTTATATAGGCAGAGCCCAAATTAGAATCTTAACTATCTAATTACAAGTTCTATGCCTTACTTACTATAATTTCCTTCTGACTACTTATTTGTTATTTGACTAATTCAGGTGAGCTTTATGAGTTGCGAATGAATTCTGTCATGATATACACATACTAAGGTTCCAAAATAGTTGCAAATCTGCATTATTTAAAAAATGAGCAATCATTAAATAAATGCAGGGATTTTAAGACCTAATGGGCCACAGAAACAGGAAATAAAACAAGCAAAACTAATCAACAGTAGATTGTGAATATGTCAAGAAAATACTGTGGTGAGTAAGATTAATTGTCAACTTCATTGGCTTGCGAGCCTGCCAGGGAGTTAGTAAAGAACACTTCTGGCTGTGTCTAAGTCAGTCACACGGGCATGACTCTGGGCTCCGTATGTGCTCCCCTGCTCCTTCCTCTCTGGAATTTTTCTCCTTCTCTGCTTCCTGTACATTTCACCATGCCCTTCTACCATGAACTTTCTGCTTAGAACCACTTAAAATGGGCTAAATCCCCTGAAACTGTGAGGAAAAATAAGCTTTTTCATGTTTAAATTGTATTGATCAGGTTTTCGATTCCAGTGACAAGAAGTTAACCAATACAGAAATTTGGTGCCAGAGAAGTGTGGCTATTGCTATCACCATACATGATCATAAGGCTTAGAAACCTTTGGAACTGGTATATAGGACGTGTTTGGACAGGTTTGAGATGAAGACTGGAAAAAAGCCCTAGAATGCTCAGAAGACCAGAATGCTGATAGGAATATGGGCAGTAATAGCCAAGTTCATGAGGTTGCACTCAGGAAACAGGAATCTACCTGGAAATGGAATAGAAGTCATACATTTTACGCTCTGGAAAAAAAAAATTGTCTTACATTTTGCTGGTGTCTTCAGACTTAGAAGAGGTTGAGTTTAAGAGCATTTGACTAATTGGTCAAAAAGATGAAATTTCAAGACAGTCCAACACTCAGGCTGTGACGTGAGTACTGTTGGCCTCTTTAAACTAGATTTATAGAGAGAACTGGGAACATAATGCAAAGCAAAAATATTTGAAAAACTTAAATTTTGGGAAGGAACCTCATTGGGGCCAAAAGAGTTATGGCTGATGAAGAGGTTAGCCCCACTTAAAATAATCAAGCACTTTAAACATGGACTCCTAAGAAGAAGGCTGATTTAAGGGCATCTCAGGGATTGGCAAGATCTGACATATTGCCAGCTAATGAGTACAAAAATGTAAACCTTTTATTTAAGAAAGGATCCCTTGAAAATTTTGTTCAAGAAGGGCTGTCTAGGCAAGTGGTTCCCTGGGATTCATTTCACAATGTTCAGCCGCCTAGACATTGAGAGACTGTTACTGCCACAGCCTGAGGGAACCTGGCTACTCTCCACGTTGGTGGGAGACCTTGGCATCATCTATATGATTTTCTTCTGGTTTTACCATCATGTAGAATACAAAAATTGTAGCATCAGGAAGGCTTTACCCATATTTCAGAGGAAAGGAAGTCTTGGAAGGCCAGGTAATGTGTCCTGAGAGGTCAGTATGTGAAATTATGGGAATGAAACCAAAGATGCAGTAGAGACCCCAGGAAGCTGAAGGTGACAGGAATGTGAAACATCTGCTAACTTAACTCACAAGTTGAGAAAAAAGCTAACTCAAAAGAGAGGCTATGTCAGTTGCAACTGTCAAGGTCATAAGGATGGGGTCGTCCAAGCCCTCTGATCTCACATCTCCTGTGGTCCAGATGCTGAAGAGGAAACAATAGGACTTAATGTTTGGTCTGCTGGATTATAGTCTTACTGTTGTCCAATCATTTAATATCCTTTGATTCTTCCCTTTTAGCAAGGGAATTTTTACCTTGTGGTATTTATCTTGGGGTTATGTAAGTTGTTTTTCATTTTTACAGAATTTGACAGCTAAGTGCTTGAATCTCACAAGATTTTGACTTGAACTTTTTAGAATGCTAAAACTTTTGAGACTTTCAGGAAGGGACTATTGAGTTTTCACTATGTGCAAAATAGTTGCATCATGTTAGATGTAGTTATTAACATGTTACTATGTTTACTCGGAGATTATATATAGTTTAAAGATACCTATTTGAGTGTCAAGTTAACAAGGGATGGAATGTAATGCTTAAGTTTAAACATCAACATGGTTGGCTAGGAAGCGTAACAGAAAAATGATACAGCACATTTCTAGATGCATCTGTGAGGGTCATAGAGGCTTTGATGTCTGTATCTGTTCCTTTCCTCCTTTTTCTCTGGCACTCTTTTCCTGCTCTGCGTCCTGTGTGTTCCACTACACCTTCTGCCATGCAGATTGTTTGCAGCCAGATGAGCATAGACTGAAATTAAGAGCCAGAGTAAACCTATCCGCCATTATGTTGCATGTTTGGTCTGATTAATACAAATAGAGTTCTTTAGAGAAAGAATAAAAATTTTTCCTTAAATTCTTTTTTTTTTTTTTTTTTTTTGGTAATGGGGATCAAACTCATGACCTTGCACTTGCCAGGCAGGCACTTATGTCACTGAGCTAAATCCCCAGATTCCTTAAATTTTTTATCAGAGAAGAATTAAGACTTGAACAGGAGGTAACTAGAAAAAGATGTTTGGGTGAGACACAGGTGTTGAGAGCCATGAGTTCTAAGAATAAAATAATAGTCTTCAACATTCATAATAGGTTTCCATGAAAATCTGTTGACGAAGTTGAATTATTAAACCCTTAGAATGGAAATGTATGGGAGGAGCAGTGCTGGGGGTTGAACCCAGGACCTTGTGCATGCAATGCAAGAGCTCTACCACTGAGCCGCATCCCCAGCCTGAATGTAAATATTTGCTTTATGTTTTTCAAAATACCTCCACAACACAATAAGTTGTCAGTAAATTATTATTATGTACTTCAATATTAAAATAGTATTGAATTTAGAATATTCCATTCAGAAAACTTCTTTTAATTCAACAGGTTTTTTGTACTAATACTTTTTTGCAGTACCTAATGCTTATGTTCATTGTGGGGGGTCATACATAATGCATCTTAGTTACTTTTTCATCCCCTTCCTCTTCTCTCCCTCACTCTTCCTCCATCTCTTGCTCCTTCTCCCATTTGGGAAAGATCTATCTCCCTATTTCATATCACCTCTGTTTTGTTTTATTCTTGAAACTTTAATGGTGGAATATATACTACACTGTGTGTATGTCAGAGTGAGTCATAGAGATGTGACTTTGGGATCCTTATCCGTGATATATACCAGTAATTCCTCTCACTAGGTAAAACACTCCTTTCAGCAAACCAGAGGGAGAGTACACTAAGGAGGTCATACTTTCCCAGCATCTAGAACTGCTCTTTTGTACAGGTTTAAAGAAATTCTGCCTGGGACATTTTATACAGTCTCAAAGGTATTACAATAGAGTAGGATTTATTTGATGTTAAAAAAATTCAGAAGCTTATTACCATTTGTTTGTTCTCTAAAATATTTTGTTGTTAAATGCAGGGAAACAGAGTAGCAAATATTATCTAATCTCAATAAAGAAACTAAATTGCAAATATATTCATGTAGTACTACGCAAAAGATAACAGTGATATCAAGAGTGACAATTATAAACAGTAATAATTTTTGTAATTAATTACAGAATAATTGTGTATAATTTTCTGTTGCTCAAATGCCTTCTTTCACAAAATATGAATTGTAATATGAATGTCAGATTCAATTGGGGATTTATTCTTCGCTTACATGTTTGGGATTTTTTCTTTTTATTTACTACAAGAATTTCGCCTACATAATGTAAAAGTAAAGTAATGGTGAAATTAAAAATACAATTTTAGGAATCAGCAAGAAGGGTGAATATTTTTCTCAACTTTCCGTTAATCATATTTTGTGTTAGGCAAAAATATAGCTATAGAAGATAAATTCATACCTGTGGATGTCAGCCTGTGTCTTGTAAGGGTTTACTTTATACAAGCTAGGAATGCTTTGTATCTCACTTCTAGAAGATTTTGAAATGGCATTTTGTAGGTCTGCTCGTGATTTCTTGTTCTGACAAGGACCAGAACAGCAGCAGTGGTGTGCTTCTCACCGTCAGGGAAAGAAGAGTGCCAGCAGTGAGCAGGCTGCTCAGGCCTCTCTTGGCAGCAGAGATCATGGTGCTGACAGCTTCTTGGCTCTCTGAACATTTTCAGCACTCATCGTACGATCCAGACCCTGAGGGCCTAAATGGACTGTGTCTACAGTTTTGTTCTGATTTAGCATTAAGTAGAGTTTTGAATGCATAAAATAATTTAACAAATGTTCTGTAATCCTTTAACTACAATAAATATAGTGTTTAATGTAAAAGTAGTATCCAAATGGTAATATAAAGGATGAACTTCTTCCCTAGAAATGTGGCTTAGATAATGTAACAGTAGCCCAGTAAGTCTGGAAGATGCCACAGGGAATTGTGAATGATCAAACATAGGTAGCTCATATTTTACAGTACTATTCATAGCTATTTCAAATTGTTATCTTGTAAACTAGAGACTTAAGTACATGGAAAGCTTATTTGACTTTGAAATAAGTATTTGAGACACACTGCTCTTTCTCTTTCTTAGCTTTAGTGTTTACAAGACAGCTCAGACCAGTAGAGGTTCTTCAAATAATGCAGGCTCTTCAAAGCATTGATAGGTGAAGGGGTGTTAGTCTGAGTCAGAAAAAAAATTTTTCTTCATGGTATAAGTCTAGATACCTAATCTTAAGGCTTTGTTTCCTTTCTGCGCCAGGGAGATTCAGGGCTTTGTAAAAGGAGATTCAAATGTGGAGCTGTTCAGTAGATAATAACTCTGTGAGTCCAAGCTCTTAACAAAATCAACTTTTTCCATTTAGTCTTGAAGGAGCTAATGACTCTGTGCAAGTGAAAGGCAATATACTTGGGTAACTTTTTGTTTGTTTCCTTCTGAGATTAATAAGTTCTTTCGCTATGTCCAACAGTTTTTGATACATATCCAACTGCTTTTGTTTTGCAGCCTTCTGTTTATTTTTGAAATGCTAGTCATATTTTTGAAAAGCATATGCACTCTTACTTTAATTCCTTCATAGATTACTCTTTTATTTCTGTTGCTCTGAAGTGATCTCCAATTGGGATCCTTCCATAAAGTTAATGTTTCTTGTTGCACCATGTTTTGGAAAGGAATTTCTTGGCTGGCTGATTGTTTTGTCTTCACACTTGCTTTCCTATGTATGATAAATCTGTTCTTGCTTTTCTAGGACCACACATTTCTCAGGTGTGAACCAGTTCTTGTGTTATTGGTTGTATATTATTGTCTTTGAGTAATAAATCCCATACATTTTCAGAGTCAGTGTATGGCTTGGGCTAGTTTCTGATTGAGGAATTGTCCCTTCCTTTATACTCCTGTGATATTACTAATCATAGGCTACAAAATCTAATTAGAGTCAAAACTATTGCCACCTTATGTTTACAAACAGGTGGTCTCAGTGCAGTACTCTGATCCCTCACAGTGGGTGGGGCACTGTTCCAGCCGTTTCCCATAATAGTTTAATTTTTCAAAAAATGCTGCTAATCATTTCCAGTAATGAAGGACCCTATGTTCACCTTTTTGATGGAAATTTTATTTTTATTACATTTCTGAACTCAAAATCAATATAATCTGCTTCTAAGCACAAGAATGTCTTTTTAAATGTGTACTAATAATGGTTTCTCTATCATGCTGTGTGTTTCAAGCATGGAAATGCAGTGTGCACTAACCCTAACTTATTTACTAGAAAATGTCCCAAAAGAGTTATCAAACATCTATTTTTATTTAATCTTGGACAAATGTACAATAATCTATGTCTTTTCCAAAGATTAGAAAGAATACTCATTATATTAGATTAAAAAATAAGGTATTTACACATAAAGTTTCTGATTTCAAGTGTAGACAGCACAGAAAAATTTGTATACAGCAATTTACAACTTTTGTATATTCAACTTGTAGATATAAAAATTAGAAATTCACAATATATCCTTCAGGAACTAATCGTATGTTGTGTGTGTGTGTAAGAGAGTTGTATGTTGTGTATGCTGTGTGTCTGTGTGTAACAGAGAGATAATGAACAAGCAGTTCAAGATATTTCAGACTTGATTATTATGTGTATAATTCTTCAACAAAGGATAGGTTCCAAATATTACCATTAACTTTATATCTGAAATATTTTTATCCATTAAATATCTTTCTTTATGAAAATATTTGAACTGATTAGTACCTGCAAAAAAAAGATAAAATTTCTTTAAAAATTGACTATCATATAAAATCACTTTATTGCTTCACTATAAACTGAGCTTAAATTAATAATTTGAAGCTAGATATGGTGCTGTACACTGCAAACACAGCGCTCTCAGAGGATGAGACATTAGATGGCAAATTCAAGCCCAATCTGGGAAATTTAGCTATTTAGTGACACCCCTAAATAGATAGCTAGATAGATACATAGTTAGATAGACAGACCTGAGGATATAGCTCAGTGCAAAATCTTTGTGTTCAATTTGCAGTTCCAAATACACACACACACACGTGCATGCACAAACACACATATACACACACACAGCAGTAATATGAATGCTCCAAAAAAGCAATAGCATGAAGCATGGTTGAGGGTATAGACCACTGGTACAGCACTTGTCTAACATGCCACAGATTTCTACCATCACAAAATAAACAAATTAACTAATTAGCTAAATTGCAAAAGCGAAATGAGGAAACAGATACACTATTCAATGGTAAGTAGAACAATTTTTATCCAATGGCAAAATAACATTTACTCAAGAATTTATATATTAAAAAAAGAATTTATATATTAATCTTACTAATGCTAGTGATAGCTACAAACCAAAATTTTATCATGATCAAACTCTTAAATTTTTCACGCTAGTTTTTCTGTGAGAATGTGGCACTAGTGTAAAAATGAGTTTGAACCATTCATTTATCTACCCAACAAGTATTTGGAGGCATATACGACACACAAACTTCAGGTAAGTTTTGAGTTACACACAAAGTATATCAGCTTTTTACTATGGAGACCATCTGTCATTTTATCTATGTAACATTCCCTCTTTGAGGAACTTGATATCCAACATAGCACATGATATAAGTATTAACTTTCAATAAGTAGGGATGTTCTCAAATGAAGCAAATTGTTTCTGTATATGCAAGCCAAGGATGGAAAATCGCCTTACATCCAATAAATACTTGATGAATTTAAGAAACTAGAGGAAACTGACATCATTCTGAATTATTCCACCTGGGAGGGCCTCTCAACATTGTTTCATTTCTCTCAGCCACTAGGCCCTCACATGTCTTTCTGTTTTTTCCTCTTACATTTCTGTGTTCCATCCTTAAGAATGTATGTGTAACTTACACCTACACGCTCTTTCACTTTGATGAGGCACCCGCCATCATCGCACAAGCACGAACCTTTCACGTTGCCTCTGACGGAAGATGTCACATAGATTGGTATGTGTCGGTATTTCTTCTAGTAGCTTAAATTCTATTCAATTTCCAACTCAGACCCATTTTGCTTTGTCTCACTTTTTAAAGTTAAAATATATTTCATAATGAATTGTACTGTTTTCCAAACATGTATTTCTCAAAGTTCTCTTTTTATTCTTAAAAATACCAATGTTGGCATATCTGGAGTCAGTTTTAACCTGCATACTTTAATTATTGAAAATTTTTATGCATCAAGGAGGCTAATTTTTGCCTTGACTGACAAAGTCAGAATGGCAATAATAAAAAAGTAACATTGGCTGGGGCGTGGGGTGAAAGCCTGTAATCTCAGCACTTTGGAAGCTGAAGCAAGAGGATCATGGGCTACATAGTGAGTTCAAGGCCAGCCTGGACTGCATAGTGAGACCCTCTCTCAAAAGACCAAAAAAAAAAAAAGAAAAGAAAAAAAACACCCAAAACAACAACAAAAGCCCAGAGAGAGAGAGAGAGAGAGAGAAAAAACAAACCACTGAACTGACAAGAGTAGCATTTTGTTGTCTACTAAAATGCACTCTGCTTTGAGGGATTATCTCCGAGGGGAAAAAGGAACACTCCAGAGTTGTACTGAATTGCATTCCGACTTCTTATTATGATTAATCTTCCTCAAACAACACTTATAATAAATATGTTCTATATTCGACCCTTACTAATTAATTTCCCCTTTTTAGTTGTTACGCTAAAAGAAATGAGTTAAAATTGCATGCAACCAAATTCCAAATACGTTGTTGGGAACTATTGTGAATTGATGAGTACACTAGGGAAAAACTAAAATAAACCTGTAAAAATTAGACACACAAAATGTTTAATGTGATCTTGTACATACTCTGGCTACCTTTAGTAACAAATGAAGTATGAAATATCTTAAGTATTCAGATGCTTTATAAACTTATTATACAACAAAAGAGTAAATCATGTTGAGTAGAGGAAATTCAATATACTTGCAGTACACTCAATTAATCATGAATCTCCAATTTCATGTGTTTTGGTTTATAAGTGAATTCTTTACTTATTAACTAAAATTACGGGGTTTTGTTTCCCATCAAGCTATTAATGTTGAGAATGAAACAGTGTGACATAGAGAAAAATGTAAATAAGATAATATTACTGGATAGATTGTGAGCATAAAAGTAAAAAAAAGTGGGTTTGAATTGGGCATCAGGAAGGCCATGTATGTATGATCTTAGGAAGGTAGTTAACCTCTTTATTGTCAAGTGAACTTACTATAGGATTGTTTCAAAAGTTAAAGTCGCAAGTTGAATAGCTAAGGCCAAAAGATACGCAATGAAAGTTTATAACATGTTTATTATTATTGCTATATTCATTATTAAAATTATTCTAACAATGCATACTATTCCTTTATCCTGTCAATCAAATCTCTGGCACTAATATATTCTGAATAAATACTTTGTTCACAAAACATTTACAAAACTTGAAAGCAAAGTCTTATGATTCCGACTATCGTCATAAAGACAGGTCTTTAATAGTACTGTAAATTTAAAAACAATGAATCTCCATCATCTTAAAGTCTACATTCAGACACAGTTGACAGATTTTTTGAATTACCTAAAATGAAGAGTAAAAAGTATTAGAAACTTAGAAACTAGGAAAAATCCCTCTGAACAAACAGGAAAATCTGGATTGATGAAAAGAATGGACATTACATATTTTTTCCATATAGCTCTTAGAAATACATCTACAGTATAATTTTGAGATTGTATATTCATTATGAGCAGATTATTTTTAATTGTTTTATGGTTTTTGAAGTGGCTACCTATAAAGAGCAAAGAAATGGATATTTTAAAATGCTGAATCTAATTCTTTTTTTAGCGTGGGAAAATCACATATTTTAGGAAATTTCAGAATTAGTGCTCCTATAATAAATGAAATGCCTATAAAGAGAAAAAATGTAAAGACAAGTTCTAGGTTAACATCATAATTGAATAGAACCCCTTTAGGCATGGAGAGACTATTAAAAATCACAAGTTTGGTGTTTTGCGTCTGGAATAAATTTCATCTTCCCTAAATCCAATGGATCCTCTTGGGCAATAAAATCTGAAGAGGCAATTTATATGTAACATGGGTGTTAAACACAATCTACTCTTTTGAGTATTTACTTTTAGGATCAGATGCTCATTAGCTTAAGTAGAGAATAGAAGCCTTGGCTGCCCATGTGTTAATGAGAAAAAGAGATTTCTAGAGGGGTATTCTAGCCCAAGTCAAGGTTAACATGCCTTGGCTTCTATTACTCAAAGGACTGCCAAGTCTAGTTGGGAATATGAACTGCCACTGTGTCACCACCTCACATCTGCTCCATGCTGACAATAACTCATTTTGGGGCTAAGCATCTCGAGAAACAGCACTTTCTCATGATTTATTCTTGGCATATCTTCAAGTATTCATGAACTCGACTGGAAAAATATTATTTGTTCCTATAGGAATTCTTAGAATGGAAATTAATTATTTCCTTGATTATGATTATTATGTACTGACAGAAACCAGGGAAATCAGAAAAATTTGCAGGAAAAATAAGCCCCTATTAATTGAATATTTGTAAAACACTAATCATAATTTCATAAGCTGCTCCTGAAATCAACAGACAAGAGAAGCTCAGAAAATTACAAGAACAATTTTTCATACATGACTATATGTTTTGTGGAACATTTATAATTAATATAATTGATATTATAAAAATAAATATTATAAATAAATGGTGACTGTTTTGTTGTTCTTTATTTACATCTTGTATGAAAAAGGGGGGATTCTGGTAGCATTTAGGAGTCATGATGTGACAAACCTAGTACTTAAAAAAAGAAGAGATAGAAATTTCTGTTTTCAGGTTGGGCCAGTATAAATTTTTAGGTTTTCAAATCAGGAATACAAAATTCAACTACAGAACATAAACAGCAGAGAAATTTACAGTTAGATGTAAAAAATGGATGGCTCAATGTCAGATTTCTTTTTATAAGCTTATGAATGAAGGCCATGTCAAAAATAAGAATTCTTAAAAATAAAATAGACCATGAAGAATTGAATTACAAAGTCTAAAGTATCAGAAATTTACTTTTCCTCTTAACATAAAACCCCTGTAATTACACTTACACTAAAATACGTACCCTGGCAATCCTTTTGAAATCAAAATTGTGTACTACTGAGTGACAGTGGTGCTCACCAAACACCCCATCTGCTGTCTCTGCCTCACACCTTTGGTTCCCTCTGCCATTAGTAGAATCACTGAAAATCTCTGGACCTTAAATGGTGTGCAAATGTGATATGGCTATATCTGGGCTTACAAATAAAAGCAAACTGGCAAGCAACACTACAGCTGTTTCTTCCAATGCCAGAACTTACATTTTCCAAGAAGGACCCCAAAATGTTGCCTTATTCATTTTATGTGTGTGCATGCTTCATGTAATATTCTCAGGTATCTTACAAAGTAGTGCCTACATGTCCATTTTACAAGCATGGATACTGAGGATAAAGTTATGTAAGTCACTGACTGATGGAAAATTGACTAGGAATATATATATCCTAAGATTAAACAGAAAAGCACTGAAGTCCTATTTATATCACTTCTTAGCTGATCTTGGTTAGGTTATTTAATTTTTTGTTCGGAAGGTAAACCTTGCTGGTTATCTAGAGAAAGGCCCAGAAAAGACAAGTGGACCCCAAAAGGGAGAAAAAGCGTATGAGCCCCTGGATCCAGTCAGGTAGAAATTCAAAATCGTCCCATCTCTCTTCCCATATGTATGCATACGTCAAAAATACAACTTCTTTTATTTACGATTAAACTTTCCACATATTTTATATTTCTCCAATTTCCTCCCTAACATCCTCAGGTAGGAACTCTAAATTTAGTGTGCATAAGGTTCCTTAGAGAAATTTGTTTAATAACCTACTTACAGCTTCACTCTTAGAACTTCTGATTTAACAGTTTGGAGAATGAACCCAAAAATTTATATTTTTAAGAAAATATCTTATTGATTTCTTATGCTTCTGAAGGTTTTCATATGGTAAGAAAAACAGACCAAAAGGATAAAGACAGAATATGTTTTGGTAATGCTTGAAAAGTATCAAATATCAACCATCATAGCTGATACAAATATTAGGTCTCCTTTCTGTATCTGCAGTTATATACATATTGTGTAATATTTTCTTTACTCAGTCAGGTTACCAGAAATATGAAATCAATGACTGCATAAGATATGGGGACATCCATCCTTCTGCTCAGTAATCATTGGTCGTTTTTACCTAACACTGAACACCAGTGCACTTTAACAAATTATCATTGAAATGAATGACCTCATATTGTACTAGCTCCAGGACAGCCGTTTCAGAATCTTCTAACACGAAGTTATTATACTTCTCACTGCTGAAGGCTGCCGTGGCCTATGCCATTGCACCATCTGCTCAGCTCTCGCTTACCAGCAGTTGCTATTCTTGCCGCGGCACCATCTGCCTGGCTATCTCCATGTCCCATCTGCACCACTCGCTGTCACTACTAAAATTACAACACATTTTACCCTCTACTTCTAAACAGAGAAATTCCTGAGTCACTTCTCCTTTTAGACTTAGGGAAGCCCTTCATGGAGCACCTATAAGGCTCATTTTTAAAAATTCCTTCTCATTTTTAAAAATTTCACATTAGTAATGATTTTTTAAGTGGAGAGAATTCTGTCTTGATTGCTATAGTTGAAATACAAAGTTTCATAAATGCAATTATAATAATATTTTGTGTGCAGATGATGCCTTTCCTTTAAAAAAATTTACCACATATAAAAAATAGAACAAACTCAGAGATTTTAGTAATTTGGATGCATAAAAATGTCTAATGACTATGACTTTACTATATATTTGATCAACAAACACATATAAGGAACTATTGTGATACTATCAGTGAAAAATATAGAAGACATGAATTTATAACCCATTGGGGGGAATAGGAATATATATGAATAACTGAAATGTAAATCTGAGGACTGGTTAAAACTTTATTTAGAAGAGTTAATCCCCCAACACACACGCACGCACGCACACACATACACACATACACAGCCTGCTTAAACTTCTCGTTTACTTATACAGACTGATTCTTCAACTGCAGAAATGGGAGATTTAAGTATTGTAGAAATTAAGCAAGAAGAGTTTTGAATTCAGCAACCCCAAAAGTAGGGGGAAAACTGCACGAAAACTTATAAAAGAGACAGAAGAGAGGAAGAGAGATTATTGCATGATAATTTCTACATGCTGGATCAGCATTCTCACCTCTGACTTGTCACTCTGCTCCTAGAACACAGGAGAAGCAGGGTTATAATTTTTCTGGCTTTCAAACTGAGTATCCCCTATGGTTGGAGGGAGGGGGAACCCTCTGTGTTTTTCCCTATGAAGTGTTTAAAAAGAAAAAAAATCATTATTCTAGTACAAATATGTCAAGTAAAAAATCCAGAATTCACAAAGACAAATTTTTATTTGAAAAGATTATTGCCAAAGAAAGAAAGGGGCTATTGCATTAGAGAAGCAGTACTAGAACTAAGTCTAAATTCAGTTTTTCTGCAGCAAGGGGCTGACAGGTCTCCAGAGGCTGGAATGACATTGTGCAGAAATACTGAGAAACGTTAGGGGATGGTCACAGGGCATCTACATTTGCTAATTGGCATTACTGAAGCAAAAATAAAATCCTCCTAGCTTTATGAGAGAAGTAATTCTGCATTTAGGGTAAGATGGCTACTAGAGGCTTCAGCTCTTACAGAGAAAATGAGAAATAAGGGTGCTATCTTATGAAATGATTGAAAATAGTTTTGGTAAGAGAAGGAATCTTAGGTGTCATCACATAGCAGGTAAAAAATAATCTTTCACCTTGTGTGAGGAGGTATCAGTCCACAAAACAAAGGAACAAGCACATCAGAACTTAGGAAACTTCTAAAGAATTAATATATATTGTGGGTTGTTTTCAGGGTCAGATATAGAATAATTTTGCCTTCCTCTACATACTAATTACTCGATACACTTTCATAATTTAGAACAAACTATTATTTTAAGATAAAATTATTTATTTCTCCTTGAAAACAAAAGAACTAAATGTGTATCTATCTTGTTTCTCATTACCAATATTAACTACTTTTAACTAAAATCATCTAACATATTCTACAGAGAAAAAATATCAACACTAGTAAGCAACAATTGATTCACTTACTAAAATACAAATATTTTTAAAAATTCACTGAACACAGAACTGAAAATGTGAATTTTATTTGATATCTGTGTCTGGGGAAATCAACAATCAAGAAATCCCCAACCTGTTGGGATGTTGTGTCTGTGAAGGGCCATCCTGGTGGAACTCAATTCATCAGACTCTCACACATGTGGATGACTTGTATGTTCCCCCATAAAATTTTCTTTTCTTTGAGATAGTACCCATTATTGAGCATTCTTCCAATTGCAATAGGTTTGATGAAATCATCTCCTTAATTTTCCAATACATTTTGTTGTCCACATAGCAAAATTTTCAAGATTATGAACAAACTTTTTATAATAATGTACTAGGAATTTCTGGAGGTAGAAAAGTATCATACTTACACAACGGAGGTCAAAGCTTAATTTGATTATGGGAATACAAACTCATAGGTGTAAAACATACAGAGAGCTTATACTTTCAGCTCTGTAACTTCATCCTCTGGTCACAAGTAAACAAGCATAGAAACATGCATATTCCTTTATAGTAGGCAAGAAATTTCTTGTTTATTTGAATTCACAAATAGAAAATTTTAAAAAGACTAACAAATTTTCTTCTTTCTTATCTTCTATCTAATGGAAAGTAATTTCTAACTTCCACTGGCTAAAAATCAAATGATGAAACCAAATTTTCAATTATACTTGACATTAATGGGAAATACTTTAATGGTTATGGATGACCAGAAATAAAAACACAAATGCAAAATGAAAAAGAAGAGAAAAAGACTAGCATAGAAGAGGGTCCACAAAGGGAAGTTTTGATTAACATTTGGACTGACTTTGAGAGCAAGAAATATTCCTATACTTCAGTATTCCTTCGGATACTCTCCCCCACCAATGTACTTTCCCTGGCTCTCACAGATGAATCCACTTAGTATCCCCATTGCTAAAGTGTAAGCCACGTTGATGTTTGACTTCCTTGTAATTGTTTATTCTGTTTCTAAGACAGGATTTCACTGTGTAACCCAGGCTGACTCTGAACCCACTGTACAGAACAGGCCGACCTTGAACTCTCTACAATCCTCCTTGTCTTTTTGTTCTGAGTGCTATAAATACAGGAATGCACCATCACACTCGACCTGATATTTAACAATTTTTTGGTAAACTTCACCTGTCCCTAAGGACTGCCTACATGTATTGAGATTTTACTCAACATCTTTAGTGTTTCACTCTTCAACATGACCTAACAGCCAAGGATCCGCTGATATAGTAAGCATAAAAATAAAGCATTCTAAACCCTATACAAAGGCAAAGTAAGTAGAATTAGTTCAGTTTACAAGTTTCTTAAAAACTAGATGAAAATGACCACATGGTGCTATATGAACTCATTCATCATATTCTTGGACACCCCATCAGAAGCAGCTATTAGATTCATTCAACAAACACAAACATAGATGCTTCCAAGCAAGGTTAAGGAAGCAAAGAAGGCACATGAGGACAAATATCTAAGTAAGACTGTATTTTGGAGGAATTGATTCATTATTATAGATCAATAGAAAAATAGATCTGTTTTAGTCTCATTTCTAGTCTCTGAGACACAATACTCAATACCCATAATTTAAGGGAAGAGAGGCTTATTTTAGGTTATGTTTTCAGTCCAAGTTGGATGGCTCCAAGGCAGGAAGTGCATGGAGAGTGGGTTTGATGGAGGAGAGCTGCTCAAGTTATGGTGGGCAGGAAGCCAAAAACAAAGGAAAGAACTGGAGAAGGCAGTATACCCTTCTGTTCATGCCCCCAGTAACCTGTCTCTAGCCAGGCCTTACCTCCTAAAAGCAAGTCAGCTATAGCACCTCATCAGTTCAATCACATTCCCCACCTTCCTCTCCACCGTGCACATGAGAAGTTTAGAGGCTATTCCACAACAATATAATACAAGCTATAAAGGACCAAAGTGTTTTCATAAATATATTAAAATGTAACATCACAGTTTACTTCAGAAGTTTGTGATATTCATCCTAATTAAATATTTAACTTAACTCATGTATAACTTACTTCTAGTTCATTATTTTCTGGAGATTAAAAGTATATTATTCCAGACTCTTGATGTTCAAAGTCTAGAAACATAAGAGTCTCTCCTTTCCCTGAGTGGGTGGAGGCCAGTGGAAGGAAGGTAACTTGAGAGAGAGAAGAGAATATGTCTATTGGTAGCTCCTGTTTGATAACTCATCTTCTCTGACTACACCATCATAAGGAAAGAATGACATTCCCACTGACTATTCAGTAGCTGGGATGTTCACTCATGCATTTAGTTGTTTTGCACACTAGTAATGGACAAAGCTCATGTATTATTTAGTGGAAGCTTAAAGAATTTTTGCTGGTTTGTTTCTTCAATTTGAATGAATATTTTTTATTTTTTTCCTGGTTCTCTAAGTTGCCTGTATTTTTCTCCTGCCATTTTCCTCCTTAAATATTCCCTCCATTTGCTATTACCCCTTGAAAATAGAGTCTAGACTTTTT
>RJWT010002528.1:0-40473 GCA_004365215.1 Cuniculus paca | reverse complement strand
AAAAATGATCACATGGAGGCTTTTATAGATAAATGGATGCTACTTGAGACCATACTCATAAGTGAAATAAACCAAACACACATGTGTAAACACCGCATTGTCTCCCTAGTGTAAGAAACTGAAAGACTCAATAAGATACAAAATTCCTGATAAATATGGAGAAATGGTTCTGAAATCCAATGGTGCTTTTATTCTTTGATTTGATTGGTTTGAGTCCCTTTCCTACTATTTGAAAGCAATATGCTAGAAGATAGGAACAGCTCTTTTGAAAAATGAGACACTACGGTAGCCATTGCTGGTTTCTTGTTATCTGACTTGAAGACCTATAATGCTATTCTCTTTTATCTGGTTTTATACTACTTTGTTTTGTTTGAGTTTATTGTCTGTAAATGTACAACCATTTTGAAAAAGCAAGAGACAATAGAATAACCATTGTTAATCTCCTGTTGTTACGTCTTGGAGGCCTGTATAGCTTGCAGTGTTCTGTTTTGAAATGCTATGTTATGTTTGACTCTATTCTGTTTTCTTTTGCCTTTTTTGTTCTGTTTTTGTTTTGTTTTGTTTTGTTCTATTCTCTTTAAAATAAAAAAATAAAAATGTTTTACTTTCTTCATTAGATTGATTCCTAAGTATTTCATTTTTTGTTATTGTGAAAGTCATGGTTTCCCTGAACTCTCTCTCAGTAAGTTTTTTTATTTATATACAAGAATGGTATTGATTTTTGAGTGCTGACATTGTATACAGCTGTATTTGGTTATTAGATCTAGAAGTCTTTTGTTGGAGTTTTTGGGGTCTTGTAGAGTACCATGTTTTCTGCAAATAAAGATAATTTAACTTCTTCTTCTCCTATCTTTATTCCTTTTATTTTTTTTTCCTTGTTCAATTGTTCTAGCTAATGTTTCCAGAACTATGTTGAGTAGGAGTAGTGATAGTGGACATCCTTGTCTTGTATCTGGTTTTAAAGTGAAACATTTCAAGTTTTGTCCATTTAGTATTATGTTGGCAGTTGGTGTATGTTTTAGTCAAGGTTTATAAGGGAAAAAATTTAATACAGGCCACATAATTTATAGGATTGTTTTATAACATTTACCCAAAGAGTCAAATGCAAAGCATGTGGGAGATCTGTCCCCACACTAGAGACCCAAAGAATTCATTTGAGGGTCTGGATCCCACAGCAGTGTCCTGCCCAAGTCCAGCTAGAGGCCTAGAGCCCACAGCAATGTCTCATGCAAGTCCATATCAAGGATCTGCACTGGGAAGGTCCAAAGGGCAGTGGTAGAAACTAGAAAGTGTGCACCAGTGGAATGAAGGATCTGTGGCCCCAGGTTGCAAAATCTGCACTGCATCCAGGAAGCAACATTCAAGGCAATGACCAGAGCTTCCTCTAAAAGAAACTTAGCCATCCTCAGCAAGAGCAAGAATCTGAGCTCCTCCAAAGATGAGAGCAGCTCAGTTCATATCAGGAAATCCAGCATAACAAGCTTCCCCAGAAGAACCAACAGCAGTACCATCATTCAGTGTAGTTATCCTTTTTGTGCTTTTGGCAACAATCCTCAGGTGAATTTTTACACACAGGACCACACTGAATCAGTTCATCTGGATGTTACAAGTTGATGATTAGTTAACCCACCACAATTTGTTGTAATTTTTTTTTATCAAATAGAGTTTCTATCATGAATGGGTGTTGGACTTTGTCAAATTTTTTTTGATGACTATTGAGATGATCATGTCATTTTTATCCTTGGCTCTGTTACTATAGTGTATTATATTTATTGATTTGTGTACACTGAAACATCCCTGCATCCCTGTAATGAATCTCACTTGGTCATGGTGTAGAGTCTTAATATACTGTATTCTGTTTGCCAGTATCTTATTGAAGATTTTTGTATCTAAGTTCATCAGGGCGATTGGCATGAAATTCTCTTTTTTGGTTGGATCTTCCTCTGGTTTTGGTATCAGGGTAGTGCTTGCTTGCAGGAATGAATTTGGGAGTTTTGCTTTCCTTTCAATTTCATTAAAAAGTTTTAAGAGTAATGGAATTATATATTCTCTAAATTTATTGTAGAATTCAGCAGTGACTCCAACAGGATGTGGCTTTTCTTTGTTGATAGGCTTTTAATTACTTCTTCAAGTTCATTGACTGTACCACTTTATTTAAAATTTTTAAAATCTTTATTCAGCTTTGGTAATTTATATCTAAGACTCTTTCCATTTCTTCTGTGTTTTCCATCTTATTAGAATAAAGTTTATTGAAATAGGTATTGATGGTCTTCTGAATTTCTGTGATGATTTCATGATTTTTCCTTGTTTTTCTTATTTGTTTTGTTTTGTTTTGTTTTGTTGTTTTTCGTGTTTTTGAGACAGGGTCTCACTATGCATTTCAGGCTGGCCTTGAACTTACTTTGTAATCCAGGCTGGTCTCGAACTCACAATGATCCTTCTGCCTCAGCCTCCCAAGTTCTGGGATTATAGGCATGTGCCACCATGCCTGGCTTGATTTTTCAGTCCTAATTGAATGGATTTGAGTCTTTTTTTTTTTTTGTTAAGGTTGGCTAAGGGTTTATCATTTCTATTTAGTCTTTCAAAGAACCAACTCTTCACTTCATTGATTCTTTGTTTTCTTTTCTTAGTCTCAATTGCATTAATTTCTGCTCTAATCTTTATAATTTCTTCCTTTGTATCAACTTTGGGCTTAACTTGCTCTTCTTTTTCTAGAAGTTTGAAGTTGAATATTAGTTTGTTTACATGAGCTCACTCTGTTTTCCTGATATGAGAGTTCACCACTAAAAATTTTTCTTGTAAGATTGGTTTCATTGTATTCCATAAGTTCCAGTATTTTGCATCACCATTATCATTTATCTGTAAATATTGTTTAATTCCTTCTTTAGTTTCATTTATGAAATTGGTTGTTCAGGCAGGGGTTATTTAATTTCTGTGTGTTTATGTAGTTTTTGTGGTTTCTTTTGCCATTGATTTCCAATTTCATTCACTATTATCTGATGATATGAATAGGATAATTTAAGCAAGTTGTAAGAGCTAGTGTGTTGTCTGTTTTGGAGAATGTCCCATGTGCAGCTTAGAAAAATGTGTATTCTGATTTTGTGGGATGAAACACTCTGTAAACATCTACTAAGTCCATTTGTTCACAGGTTTGGCTCAACTCTGATATTTCTTTGTTGATTTTTGATTAGTTGATCAGTCTATTTGTGACAGTGGGGTATTGAGGTCCCCCATTACAATTGTATTAGTGCTTAATTTTTCATGCCTGTTAATATTTCTTTTGTAAATTTGAGTGTGCTGGTATTTGGTGCATATATATGTATGTTTGTCATCTCTTCTTCTTAGAGTTTTCCCTTAACAAATATTTAGTGACCTTCTTTGTCTCTTTTGATCAATTTTGACTTGAGGTTCTCTTTGTCTGCAAATAGAATATCTACACCTGCTTTTTTCCAGGTTCCTGTTGCATGGAGTATTGTTTTCCATCTTTTAACTTTCAGTCTGTGAATTTCTTTTTGAGTTAACTGTGTTTCTTGTGTGCAGAAAATTATTGGGTAATATTTCTTGACCCATTCTTCTAGTCTGTGTCTTTTGATTGGTGAATTGAGAACATTTACATTGATGGTTATAACTTATATATATTGGCTTATCCTTGTCATAGTTATTTTCCTGTTGTTGTTCCCTGTGTTTCCCCTTTGTTCATTTCCCTTGCCTGGTGGGTTCTTTCTACTGGTGTTCATGGAATTGTGATCTTCATTATCTCTTTCTAAAATATCCTTGAGAACATTTTGTAGAGTTGGTTTGGTGGTCATGAATTTCTTCAGTTGTTTTTTGTCATGGAAGTTTTTTATTTCTCCATTAATTCTGAAAGATAGTTTTACAGAGTGCATTAATGTGAGTTGGAAGTTCCTTACTTTCAGAACTTGAAATATTTCAGTCCGTGTTCTCCTTGATTTAAGGGTTGTCTTGAGAATCTGTTATGATTCTGATGGACTTTCCTTTTAGGTGGTTAGTTTCTTTTCTCTAAGAGTTTTCAGTATTCTATTCTTGTACTGAATTTCTGGAACATGATTATTATATGCCTTGATGTAGATATATTTTAGTCATGGCTAATTGAAATTCTATATGCCTCACTAATCTGTATGTCAAATTATTTTCACATGTTTGAGAAGTTTTCTGCCATTACTTCTGTGAACAAGTTTTTTGTCATTTGCATTGACTCCTGCTTTTTCTATGAACTCTGATCAAACTTATGTTGCTCTTCTTTGTATCATATTACAGCTGTTGGATTGATTTTTCATGGTCCCTTGCTATTTTTAAGAGATATACCTTTTCATGCTAATTGTTCTCCTGTCTTCTAGGAATGATATTCTGTTTTCATATTCATTCAGTTGGTTTTGCAAACTTTTAATGGAATTCTGAATTTCCCTGGACATATGTTGGATCTGTTTCATGGATCTTTCCTATATTGAGTATTCATGGTTTCCATCATTTTCCTAAGCTCCTCTTTTTTTTTTTAATCTAGGTCCATTCTACATTCACCAAGCAAGTCCTTAATTATGCCCATCATCTCTCTCTCTTTTTTTAACCTAAGAGATTATTTCTGATCTGATTTTCTCTATAACCTCATTTATTTGCTTTCTAGCTTTTTGTTTTTCTTCTGCTACAGTCATTTCAGAAAATTATAGTGAGTAGCTTCTGATTTCCTCTATCTCATTGTCCCCTGAATTTGTCCTGTTTAAGCTGGAGGCCTAGGGTTGTATTTTGCTTCTGTATCTTGTCATTTTCCATTTTTTAAAATTTTATTTTCCGTGTTGATACTTATAAGTTTCTTATGTTAAGTAGCTTTATCACTAACATTGAGGTTTCCTTAGGAAATATCTATTCCTCACAGGTGTCTTCTAGATGAACTTGGCTCTTGATCTTTGTGTCTGTCCCAAGATCCTATCTTCACAATTAATTAGGGATGAGAAGTTGTCTATTTTTTCAGAATCTAGTCCTTTGGTACTGGACAGTAGTGTCGATTATGACCTTAGACAATCACAGTGTTGTCATGCAGGGGTGAACAATTTATCATATCAGATATAGCCTCCTGGTTAAAGCAATATAATTAGCAATAATATTATCAAGCACAACCTAGAAACTGACAAACTGTGGTAACTGTTAATTTATTAACTTTAACTATAGTAGCAAAATCTGTAGTTATGTAACAGAATCCAACACAAATCAGGAACTTGTTTCCTGTGAATTTCCTCTTGGTAGAGTGATTTTACCCTGTGTGTGTGTGGTGGTGGGAGGATTAAGAGTGATAGAGGGCAAAATAGAGCTATAACTGAAGAAAAATGTAGTAGAAGGAAGGCTGAAGGACCAAAGATGATCACCCAAGCTTTGGGAAACTGGAGAAGAGCCCAAAAGAGAAAGGATAAAAGAAAAAGCAAAAGAATATTGAAGCAAACCAGAACGACTGGTTAGATGCAATGTTCATTCACATGTCTAGAAAGACAGTGGAGGAAAGAGAGAAACAGGAAGGACAGAACAAAGCAAACAATGAATGTCAAAATGTAAAACAACTTCCCTCAAAAAAACTGACAGAAAAAGGAAAATGAACAAAATAATAAAGAAAGAAAAAAAAATTCCTCTTTCACACAGCTCTGTTGTATGTCCAAGTTAAATTCCAGATCTCTGCTGGATAACCCTAAGTCTGCTGTAGAGTTAGTGTTAGTAATGAGGCTGATTTAAGGCATCATTTTAAGCACCATTTACCTGTATGCTGGAGTGTCAATAAATTTAAACTGATCGTCACTATGCAAAACTTCTTCCCACATTCTTTGTCTCATTTCATGCAAGTATGTTGTCTTAGTTACTTTTCTTCATTGCTGAGACAAGCACCTGACACCCAAAGTTAGGGAAGAATAGGTTTCTTTAGCTCACAGTTTCTGGAGATTTCAGTCTATAATCAGCTGGGTCCAAGGCAGGGTGGCAAAGGCAAGCTCAGAGGTTAAGGTTTTTTTCCTTTCTTTATTATTTTGTTCATTTTCCTTTTTCTGTCAGTTCTTTTGAGGGAAGTTGTTTTACATTTTGACATTCATTGTTTGCTTTGTTCTGAGCTTGTGCATTCTGCATGCACCTAAAACCAGCACCACATGGATGATGCCGAGGTCTGCAGCTAATTGGAGCAGTAGCCAGGCTTTTTTCTCTCTTGGCTGTAGGGGTTATGTGCCTGGATCGCTGGGCACTCTGAGCCTGATTCTGAGGAATAGATTCTCTATGCCACCGCCATTCTGGAACCTGGGGCTCTGAGGCTTTCTCCTCAAAGCAAAGTCTTTCACCTTTGCAGTTTGGAAGCTGCAAAGGTTCGAGACTTACTGCTTTTTGCACTGCCTTCAGGCCATCTTTTCTATTTCTCTGTTCCTCAGCAATCAAGGTCTCAACTTTATCTTTACAGTCCATGGCTTTATTGGAGCATCCTTTTTGGCCAAACTCACATTTCAAATCACCCTGCTGGGCTCTGTGCTCTTGATTTGCGATATAAATCTGGCTAAAAACCCCCAACAATAGCCATGCCACGGCCTTAACATTTGACTGCCTTGAAATTTCCTCTGCCAGTTTAATCAGTCTACCATCCTTAACCTTAGTCCTAGGCAAAGTCTCTGGACATGAACAAAATGCAGACAAACTTTCTGCCAAGCCATAACATACATCAACTGGAGTCCAACATCCAATGCAGTTGTTTTTCCCAGCAGAAACCTCTTGAGCCTGGTCTTTACTGGCAGGCTCTCTATCAGCCTTCCGTTCTGAGTTTTGACCAGAATCTCCCATGCAGAACAGCCTAAGCTTTTCCAGCTCTATACATTCAGGTGATATATCTGAACCTTTCCAAACTCTTTCCACAAGCCATTTCCAAAGCCTTTTGAACCACATGGTCAGGTACAGTCACAGCAATGACCCCAATCCTGATACCAAATTTCTGTCTTAGTTACTTTTCTTCGTTGCTGAGACAAGCACCTGACCCCCAAAGTTAGGGAAGAAAAGGCTTATTTAGCTCACAGTTTCTGGAGATTTCAGTCTATACTCAGCTGGGTCCAAGGCAGGGACAGCACTTCAAGGCAGCAGCCAGAGCAAAAGAGCAAAATGCAAGCCTCTTTTCTACCTTAAACTGTACACAGGCCACCACCACCCCTTCAGGGTGGGTGTAACACTCACAAAATATCCTTGCCTTTCTTTGCACAGGATGAGGATATTTACAAAGTAAGAATCCCGGCTCCCTGCTGAGTCTCTCAGTTAAACTTCTAAACTTCTCAAGTTGACACAATGTGTTAACCACAAGATATGTCTTGGCCTTCCTACCCATCTCCTTCTTTATATCATCCAATCAGTACTGAATAGTCGTCCTGATTTTTCTTCCTTAATGATGCTGGTTTTGGTCATCTTAGCACACTTTATCTGTCTGTCATCAAGTAGCACTTTCTCTGTTGATGGAAATAATCTATATCTGCACTTTCTAATATGGTACTTATTTGCCATATATGGCTACTGAATGCTTTAAAAGTAGCTAATGCAACTGAGGAACTAAAATTTTAACATTACTTGATGTTGAGTAGCCACCCAAGCTTAGTAGCTCTATCAGTATACTCTGTACTCTTGTGAGAGATTTTCTCCATAGTTTCGCCAGCTTCAATTTTATTCTGAATTTACTTGCCTCATGTACAAGTGTGCTCTTTCTAAAATCTATGGTTGATGGTACTAGTCCAAAGCCTTAACCTCTTTTTTTTTCTGTTTTCTTTTTCTGTTTTTTTTTTCTGTTTCTCAATGGTACTGCTCCTATGCCTGAATTTTTTATCCTCACAATAGTCTTTGCTAATGTAAGAGATCCTCGTGACCTTGAAACTTGCTGAATCCTCCAACCCCCTTTCTGCCTCACAGTTAATGCTCTGACAATGAGACCCTGCCTTTCCACATGCTGTCTTCTGTGTGTATGAAGTATGCTCAAAATATAGAATTAATATTTACATTTTTAAAACAAATTATAGTAGAAGACACATTGCCACTAACCCCTTTAAAATATCCCTCTCCTTGAATACATTTGTTATGGTTTGCATCTGGAGGTCCCCCCCAAAGCCTCATGTGGTCATGAGAGTTGAGCTTTTTAGAGGCAGCTAAATCTAGAATTTGTGATTGATTCATGGTGCAATACTGGGGTTAAGGGTGTGAGTCCTACATCTGTCATAGGGTGGTATTCTTCATGTAATATAATGGATGGAAAGAGAGGTTTGCACATTCTGTATCCTCTCTTGTTGCATTTTCTGTCTTACACTTTCATGAACTGTTGATCCTCAACCACATGCCACTCTGCTTTCAAGTCAGTCAAATATAGACTGAAACCTCTACAAACTGTGAGCTAAACCTTTCCCCCTTTAACTTTAGGTGCTGGGTATTTTTTTTCAGCAATGAGAGAAAAATACCAAAGAGAAAATTTGCTACCACAAGTAGGTTCATTGTTGCAACTGTGCCTGATCATGTGGTTCAGGACCCTTTGGGAATGGATTGTGGAAAGAGTTTAGAAACACTCAGATATTTCAACTGAAAAAGTAGAGCTGGAACACTTTAGGCTGTTCTCTGTGGGAGATTCTGGTCAGAACTTAGAAGACCAGAAGGCTTACAGAAATCAAGCTCAGGAGGTTTCTGCTGGAAAAAAATGACTACATTGACTGTTGGACTCCATATATGTTTTATGGCTTGAGCAGAAAGTTTGTCTACATTTTACTTGTGTCCAGAGACTTTGCCTGAGACTGAGATTAAGAGCAGCAGACTAATCTGACAAAAGAAATTTCAAGGCAGTTGAATGTTGAAGGACTTGCATGACTATTGTTAGGGGTTTTTAGCAAGATTTACGTTGAAAATAAAGAGCAAAGGTCCTAGCAGAATGGTTTATAACATTGTGAGTTTAACTAGAAAAGAAGCTCCAATAAAGTTGTAGGCCATGAAGATAGAGCAGAAGAGATCTTGATTGCTGAAAAGGAACAGCAGAATACAAAAGATGGCCTGAGAACATCACAAGAATCAGCAGAATGCTACCCTTTGCAGTATTAAAATTGCAAAAGGGAAAGATTTTGCTTTGAGAAGAAAGCCACAAAAACCATATTCCAGAATGGCAGCTGCTGAACCATGTTTGAGAATAGCAGCAGTCTAGAATTTTTTTCCTTGAAATTATATTCAGAGTGTTCAGCAATCCTGGCATTTGACCTCTACAACCAAAAGGGGAGGAAGTCTGGCTAATACTCCAGCTTTCACCAGACCACGGCAAAATCCATGTGGTGCTAGTTTTAGTTTATGCATAATGCAAGAGTTGTGGGGTTAGGAAGGCTTCTACCCAGAGGAAGGCCTAGGAGGTCATGCAGTGTGCTCCTGAGAGGACAGTGAGTGAAGCTATGAGTGTAAAATCAAAGGTGCAATGGAAACTTCAGCAGTTTGGAGAAGCTAGATACATGAATCCTCTAAGGAACACTGCAAGGAAAGAGAAGAGCTGGTCCAAAAGAGAAGCCATAGGCACTACAATCACTAGAAGTGCTGTAGGAATGGAGCCACACAAGTCCTTTAGAGTTCACATCTTGCCACACATTGCCTTGAATGCTGCACATGGAACTAGAGGACTTAATGTTTACCTTGTTGGATTTTGGACTTGCTTTGGTCCCATTCCTTTGCATACCCCTGTTTGTAACTTTTGGAATGAAAATGTCTATCTTGTGACATTGAATATTGGAAATGTTTAGCTTTCTTTTCATTGTGTACAGGGGCTTACATCTAAGGGTTTGCCTTACATCTTAGAGGAAACTTGGGTCTTGAACTTTCAGCAATGCTGAAACTGTTAGTACTTTAGCAACTCTTGCCTAACTCTCTCTAAATGCTTTTGCATAAACAAATTTACATGAGCCTTTGGAGGGCCAGAGGTAAAATGTTATAGTTTGTGTCTGGATGTCCCCCCAAAGCCTCATGCAGTCATGGGGATAGGCTTTTTAGAGGCAGCTAAATCTAGAGTTTATGATTGATTCATGATCCAATGCTAGAATTGTGTGAGTCCTACACCTGCCCTAGGAAGGATAGTCGGCATACAATATAAGAGAGAGAAAGAGATTTTCTCTCTCTCATTCCATTGGCTGTCTTCTGCCACCATGAACTGTTGCCCCTCTGCCATGTGCCACCCTGCCTTGGAATCAGCTGATTATGTACTGAAACCTATATAAACTGTGAGCTAAATAAACCTTTCCCCCTTTAACTTTGGGTGTCAGGTATTTTGTTTCAACAATGAGAGAAAAGTAACTAAGAAAACCTTTATTCCATCATTCTTTTCACTTTCTGAAACAGTTCTGGAAGTCTTCTTTTGTTAGTCTTTATGAGATATGATAAAAAAATGTGATGAATGCTGCTGCTAGTGTAATCCAATGGAAAAACAGGGTCAAAACATATTACAGTGTATCTTCATTCATCTTATTTACTGAAGCTGGCACTGTGTAATTCTCCAAAGTCAAAATGACAATGAAAAGTAGACATTTTGAATCAATTCAGGACCTTGAAGCAGCGGCAATAGTGCAGCTAAAGACACTCAAAAAAAGGACTTCCAAAACTGCTTCAGAAAGTGGCAGGAATGATGGAATAAGTGTATTCAACACAAGGGGGCTTTCTGAAGGGGATTAATAGCAATGCATCTTTTGCTATAATCAATTTTCTAAAAAAATTCAAATAGTCACTGTATTTTTCAGTCACACCTTGTGTCTAACTCTTGTGTCCTTTAAGAATCAGCTCATCTCCATAAAAAAAAACCTTCCTTGATTCATCCACATTGAGGACATTTACTTTGTAGGGTTTTCAGGATACCCTACAAAAAGACACTTCAGTTAATCACATTATTCATTATAATTAGTGATGATGGTAGTGGGATTTTGTTTTTAATCAGACTGAGTTTCTTGAAAGAGGGAACTGTTTCCTATTCATCTTTATTGCCTGAGCACCTACCATAGATGATAAGCACTGCCAGGCATTGAATGAGTACAAGGCAGAAAGACTAGAAAGGAAGAGAAGGAGAACCTATAAACCAGTTATTATGCACAATTTTTTAAAAAAATTCTCAGCTATCAATATTTTTATAATATCACTTTTCTAGTTAATTATTTTCTTACAATTGATATATAGTATAAATTCCAGTTGGATAAATTTGTTCTTGGGACATTTTATATATTTGTGAGAGAGAGTTGGGGGTACCTCAGTTCATGAATGCTTCTGTTTGCAAACAATTTAGTTCTCACATGGAAGCATTTGGCAACATTTTGGTTTTTTTTTTTTTTTTTTTTGCAAACTCTGCATCTGGTGACAAGCATGATCATGGCCATTTTTCCCACAGGAACATAAAATGTGGTCATATTTTTCAAAATGATAGAACAAATTAAGTTGGTGAACCAAGGTACCACTATATATATATATATATATATATATATATATATATATTGCTTTTCTATAAACAAGTGCTATTTTTACTCTCATTTCAACAGTGCAAAAGAAAAGGCATTATGTGTTCTCTACATGGGCAGATTGTTTCAATCATCCAGACTATATTTCCTTTTGCTAAATTTTCCAAGCCTTTGACTCTATTGACTGGTGAGACAATCATGAACTTTTAAAGCCAGAAAATAGTAGGAACAGCCCAGTCATTTTTAAAAGGAGTCAGAGGAGAAAAATGTACAATATGCTGATGATGAATCAGTAAGGAAGTGATGAATTTGGTTGACCCTGGTGTGTAGATGGACACATGTTAAAAGTCTAAGTCTAGACAGAAAAACATCTTATTTCTAAAAACCTATCTCAGGAGAGTTTACTAAAAAACATGACAATGATTTTGATGGGATTTCTGTCAAAACAAAAGCTCCAAAGCTGTACTGCCTTTAGAACTTCATGCTGTGTCAGTGAAAGGCAGGACAGGTCATCTGTCTTTGAACCTTGACCATTTTTAGTTGAAAGTTAGGAAGGATGCCTTATCTGTAAAGCCTGTGCCTTTGGGCTGCTGTTCAGATGGTATCAGCTGGAACAAACAAGTTGAGATTGCATTTGCTGTTTTTCTGTACTAATCTCAAGAACTGTTCCAAAATGGTTTGTCAGCAGCTGAATTGAGTACTGAATCTGTGGGTATGTACATATTTCTCCTCATAAGAAAATAACTTTTTAAGATTTTTAGAAGTTGATTACTATGTGCTTTTTTCCCCCTCTTCCTCCTCTAAGTAAGATAAGTATAGGAATCTAACATTTGTATTTCAGAATGCATTCCTAAACAGTTAAAAACTTAGGAAAAAATGTGGAAGGGCCAAAACTAAACATATACAGGGACACATTCCTCCTAAATTTCTCTAGCCATAAGGATGAAGTGAAGGTTCTTGTGGTTTGTGTCTGGATGTCCCCGCAAAGGCCCATACAGTCATGCATTCAGGCTTCTAGACTTTGCGATTGATTCATGGTCCATTGCTGGGATTATGAGTATGAGTGCTACACCTACCCTAGGGTGGGTGACCTATATACAATTTAAGGGACAGAAAGAGTCTTCTATCAATGCTCCTCCCTATTTGCTTTTGATTTTTAACATAAATCTTGCTAAAAGCCCCCAACAATAGCCTTGCTACCACCTCAACATTCGACTGCCTTGAAATTTCTTCCACCAGATTAAATTTCTGCCACCTTAATCTTAGTCTCAGGCAAAGTCTCTACACACAAGCAAAATGCAGACAAAGTTTGTGCCAAGCCGTAACACACATTATCTGGAGTCCAACAGCCAATGCAGTCCTTCCCAGCAGAAACCTCCTGAGCCTGGTCTTTACCAGTAGGATTTCTAACAGCCTTCTGGTCTTCTGAGCTATTACCAGAATCTCCCATACAGCACAACCTAAGGTGTTCCAGCTCTACTCTTTCAGGTGACATCTCTGAACCTTCTCAAACTCTTCCCACAATCCATTCTCAAAGGCTCTTGAACCACTTGGTCAGGTATAGTTACAGCAAGGGCCCCATTTCTCTGGTACCAAATCCTGTCTTGGTAACTTTTCTCTTATTGCTGAGACAAAATACCCAACACCCAAAATTAAGAAAGGAAAGGTTTGTTTAGCTCACAGTTTGTGGAGGTTTTAATCCATAATCTACTGGGTCCAAGGCAGGGTGGCTTATGGCAGAGGGTAACAGTTCATGACAACAGAAAACAGCAAAAGCAATAAGAGCAAAAAGAGGGTGAACTTTTCTGTCCCTTAGATTGTATGCAGATTACCCCCCTAGTGTGGGTGTGGAACTCACACCCATAATCCCAGCATTGTACCATGAATCAATCACAAACTGTAGAAGCCTGCCTCCATGACTGCATGAGTCTTTAGGGGAACATCCAGACACAAATCATACCAAAGGTGAAGGACATGGCAGTTCCCTGGGGAATTTTCCTAGATGACTGATGAACTTGACCATTCAAAAAGCCTCACACTGAATTCTTTTAGACTGAATTATCTGAAAAATAGAGATAGAGCTAAAGATGAAGCCTTAACTACAACTAATCCTGTCACAGGGGAAAAAAAAGTTATGATTCTTCAGTAGAAGAGAAGCCAGACACTCTCATGTCTCACAAATCCAATGACATTTTTTCATTAGTATATGTTTGCAATATACAAATCATCACAGACTATTGGTACATATGGCACCTTGACATGTACCACTTACTTTTATTAGTATGTGTTTGCAATACATAATGTTTACATTCTCTGTGTGGAGTTGATACATGTACATAACACATCTTAATTCCCTTTTTCATCACCATTCCCTTTCCTTCATCCTCTCTGCCTCCATCTATCGATCCCTTCCCCATAAATGTGTAATGTTTTTAATAACCCACTTTTCACAAAAGCAGCTCCCCACCATCACCACAGACCACTTACTTATGGTCTCTCTGAGTTACTAATTGATAGGTTTACAGAGGAAAAAGTCCATGTGGCATGAGTTGATAGTCGTGTTGAGGCAGACAATGAATAGACAAGTATAACCAGCATAAGCTCCCATACTGGTTCTCTTCTTTGAACCAGTTACTGATGACAGAAACCAGTTCAAACTGGCTTGCAACACTTTTTTAATGACTTATTAAGCTATAGTTCACATACCATAAAGTTTAGGCATTTTAAGTGTAAAACTCTATAATTTCTAATAAATTTATTTTCTTGAAATTATCACCACTTTCCCACTGAATAATATTTTCATCACTCTTCAGGATAATCTGATTGTTCATGTATCTGAAAATTCCATGACTTGGCCTTTGGGATAGGGAAACCTCAAGACTCGATTCTGTTTTGTTTCATTCTGAAGCCAGCTATTCTCCAGTGTGGTGTCAGGCAATTCCTAAAGAAAACACAGACTTCTTAACAATTCTTTTGAAAGAATTATTTTAGAATGATACATGCCCATCCTGGTCCACTTTTTTAAAATCAAATACATGCAATGACCTCCCATTGTATGCACCTGAGTCACATGAACATACTGGTAGCCAGAGGACGATGTTATAAACACAACTAAAGTGTGTAGTCTGAGAACGTAAAGATAAAGTTTCCCAAAAGAAGTCATCATTTTTTTTATTATTATAGACAGAGGAATGGATGCTAAATAGGTGTTTACTGTACGGGAACACTGTATAGTGGTTATTTGAGGGCTGTATATATACAACATACTCAGGAAACTTGTCTTGATTACAGATAGGCTGAAATTTACAGGAGACCAAAAATTACTTTGTGTTTCTTATTTCACTATCTGGGAAAACAAAATTTAGAGAGGTGATTAACATTCTTAAAAGCTAGTTATTTAGTGATTGCCATGTGTCTGAAAGGCTACATAGGAGCATGATGGTCACAAAATTGCTGAATGTGTGTAAGATATCCAGGCTTCTCATATTTACAACATTAATTCCTTGCAAGGAAACTAGCACACTATAGTTTATATTAAAGTATTTTCTCAAACTATGTAAATCTATGTAATGTAAAAACAATCAGTAAAATTCCAGAATATTTGGAATAAATGCTCCATTAGAAATTGATACTTTAAAGTTTATAGTAAATAGAACTAGAATTGAAAATTGCACAGAAACAACATATATTTTAAAAGTCAATTTCATACTTGATTTCATAAAAGGAATATTGTTCCTGGCAAAGTTCAGATCCATAGAAACTTTATTGACTAGGGACTTTGAAACTTTTCCCTCTCAACAGAAACTTTCAAGAACAGCAAAATATTCTTCTCACACTAACCTGCATTATGACTACAAAGAAGCTCTAAGTTTTCACAAATTAGGTTCAAAATGACCTGAATGAAAACATTAACTCTCTTACATTTCCTAATGTGTACTTTACACTGTATTGTGCTAGATAGATATTAATAAATAAATCTGAATACTTATATAAAAAGTTCAGCTTTATATTTTGCAAGCCCAATGGTATAATTACAGCTCCAATTTATGGCATATTTTGCAGTCTTGCTGATTAATTATACAGGCCCCCTGATGTTTTATATTCTTTTCAACTTTGTTTCCCTCTGCTATTTGACCACTGCAAAGTGAATATATTTGAATATTATTATTATTATTATTCAGATAGCTTATTTTTTAAAAATGAACTTACTATTAACATGAATTTTCTCGTGTATCACTGTAACTCATAAATGTTAATCATTGTGCTTCTTAGTTTTGACCTCACACACACACACACAGACTGGTTCCTAGACAAACGCATACAGGCACACACACTCAAAAGAAAGCTTTTAATAAATTCCTCATTTTCTACCCAAGACAAGTATATCTAACAGTTCTGGATCCCTGGACCTAAAATACTGGGCACATCAACAAAGTAATAAAGCATTCTGTGTTGGGAATTATATTAACCCATCTCATTTTTTAAATGATTATCGAGATCTAATTTGAATAATTTTTTGTTGTGTGTTGTTTGGAAACAGTTGTGATGCATTTGATTTGTTGACTAAGGTTTTCAGTGTTTTCAGGTTTACAATATTTTTTCTTCTTTTGAGTTTAACATTTATGAAAAAGCCTCATTTGCAGGATTTTACAAGTGCAATATAATGATTAGTAGAGAGCAAACCTTCTATGCATATATAGTGCAAGTATGTTCAAATGGTATTTTTTCTTTGCTTCCCCTTAAGTAGGTCAGATTCACAATGATGTGTTCTCTTCAAGCCCCTCTTCCTCATGTCCTATCAAACTCCCTTTATCACTGGTATTTCTAAATTACTATCTTCTACCTCTCAACCAAGACACTTTGAATAATAATAGCTTCCTGATCCTTTCTTAGGCTCCTTTTTTTGAGATGTTTACTTTTTTCTGTCATCATCTTCCCCTTGGAATTAGGAGAAGGTCCTTGCAGATTTTGGCTATTAAATAGGAAAGGACTCATATGTCAAGCCTTCAAATGTTCTGTCATCATGAGAATTATTTATTGAAACCCATTACCTGTGTGACTTCACAGTTCTTTTTAGGTGGTTTGTCTGAAAAGAATAAAGACTATTCTTTGAAAAGAAATAACTTTCTTTACTATCTAGAAGGGAAAAAAAAGAGTTGAGTATAATAGTTGAGAGAAGAGAGGACGATTGCCGCAAGGGCTTGGGTTGATCATGGAAACTGCCTTTGTGCAAAATAGAACTGAAGGAAAGGAGCACGTAAAAAAGTGTTCTCTTGGGAAGAGAATACCCACACATTAACTTTGGCACATAGATTCATTTACTGAGCACTGCAGAGGAAAATAAACACACCTCATGTACCTTCCTGACTGAAAATTTTGATAGCATCTCTGTTTATGCCAGGGCAATTGTTTCACTTTGCAGTTTTGTAATATTTAGAAACTTTAAAAGGTCTGTAAGGTTTGAGAACAATGTGCATGGTTGCATTGGTGGGGGTGGGGAGAGAATGTTGTAATTTGCTTCAGATTTTTAAAAAAATCTTTGCCTCTACCTATTCATCAAAAAAGGGGTGGTGAGACCTAAACATTAGGATTCTAATCCCAAGAAGTGTCATCAGTGTCCCTGAATATCTCCAAGACTGAATGAATTTTAATATATTAATCAATATATTTTTACATGCCTGTTGGTATGGAATGATAAGGAAACAGAAGCATAAGACCTGACAACTGATTTTTGGAAGTTCTTTGGAGAGATGAGGTGATGATATATTGAGGCAATGTACAATAGATGAGTGAACTGGGCAAACTCGAAGGCCATGAATTGTAGTACTGAGACCTGCTCAACATATATTGATGGCCTACTTGGTCAGTGTTGTAAAAAAGGAACTTTATCTTGGCAGCATTGTTGAAATAGATTTGTGTTTCACAGAGTAACAGATGTGGACCTCTGCAAGTACTAAGATGATTTTGGACAGTACATGTATACAGACATTAAGTACATGGAGCAACCTATTTTTCTTATACTCCTGAGTATACTAAGGAAATTGTTTGGTTCTAGCATGTATTAGGACTTCTGAAACTCTTAGTAATTCCCCTTAACCAAAATAATAGCAGGCTATAGGTCCAGAATCTAACTAAAATATAATACTATAAGTAAATTTTTCGTCACGTTTCTCTTCTTGTTTATCACTGTGGCAAATGGATACTAGTATCCATCTATCTTAGCAGTACAAAGTTCCTTTTGCTCAGTTACTTTAACTTTGAACTTTGAGCCATTTAACAAAATATTAAATGACTATTGATTATAATGGTGCCAAAACTAATAATTACAAATATCCTGCTTTTCAGCTCACAGTTATTAGTTATTTGCTATGCACCATGACAGTTATAAATGTTTCACAAATATTTTTGCCTTTGGCCTCCTCAAAAACCTTATGGTTTTGAAGTGATATTATTATGACCCGCAATTTAGAGATGGCAAACTAGATACCAGGGAGGTTAAGAAACCACTCCCAATACATGTCTGTAAAATATGGACGAAAAGACTCATTTACTCTTTGAATTAGTGTAGCAAAAATTCTAAGCATGCCACAGAGTTTAAGAAAGCCTGGAATATATTAGTATTCAGGTGATCCTGAATTTCCATTTTTCTGCAGCCAGGATGCAGGGCAGGAAGGAACATCAGGGATTGCAAATGAGTCATGATGGTGGTGTTCTTTTGTGGTTTAAGCATGAACTAGGAAATTTAATCTTTGTTTTCTCTTTTAGAATTATTAAGAAGTTCTAGTACAAAGGGTCGAAGCAAACAAAGCATCATCCTACAATTACCAAGGGGTTAGGTATTTGGTATACAATATAATTAAAGCATTTTTTCCTTAGCAATCCCAATATTGCCGTTTGTGTTATAGAAGCCTCTTCTGCTTACTAAATTACATAATCTATATAGTGTGCCTTCCTTTCTAATTAATAATTAATATTGTCTCCTGGCATTTTAGTCACTTAAAGGTAAAGGAACCTTCTGTAAGTCTACCTTCAAATTATTTTATAGATTCTTTACTTCTGCTTATGCTTTCAGGAAGATTAGTGTGAACATACATTTTTCAACAGTAGAAAAAGCTATTTTGACAAGTAAAATTAGAAAGTAAAAAATATTTAATTACAAACAGAAATCTGATGGCAAACTTAAGAGAAAACTTTTAAATGTAATATTTCTGTTTCTTATTTTCTTGCTTTCCTGTACATACTCCACCCTCCTGGATACCATAGTAGAAAGAGCAGAGATATCAGAGTGAAATGAGTAAAATTCTTTTCCATCCTTTATCCACTGCACTGACCTTGAACATTTTTTTAAGAGCAGAATATATTTATTAAGAGAAAGAAACCTGTCTGGGAGAGAGACAGAAGGGGTCCTGAGTGGGTTGCCTAAGGCTCTGTCTTTTCTAGGGACTTTTATAGAGCAAAACCACAAGGTGAGATGGGTCCAAGATAAGGAAAACATGGGAACTCGCAGACGGGCATGAGGTGGGACAGAACTATAGTCAACCAATAAGATTACTTGTTCAGGTAAAATTGACCAATGGGGCTTTGGTCAATTGGGGAAGCCAGACAAATGGGGAAACAAGTCTCCTAGCAAATAGGCATGCTTAAAGAGCTGTGACTCTTTCTGTAGGGGGTTGGGATCGTGACTCCAGGCTTCCTCAAGGTGATCCATACCTATTTAGGCTATCAATCCCTGATGTTTATACTTAGGATGTGGTTGCATTTTCTTTTGCCTTTTGTCTTGAGATCTGGCCTGAAGCAGAGGTGTCTGTCTCCTCCAACGTTGCAAAAGTATCTTGACCTTGAACATTTTAATTTCCTTTTTTTTTGAACATTTTAATTTCTGTGAGGTTTCTTAAACTGAAGAGTTGAGATAATGTTGTTCCTTAAAATGTACAGATTAAATGAGATAAAAAATAAATACTAATATTCTCCAGCACTCAAAAGTAAGTTGAAGGCGCTTAATAAACTTCCTAAATCCCTTCCATGACCAACACTCAACTTACTGTATTTGCAGTTCTTCCTCTAGGTCACTGATGCTGAACCTATGAGACATGTGCTGCAGTGTGCTATTTGTATCATCGAAAGCTCTAAAAGATTCACCATCACTGCTCTAGGTTTTTTGACCCATTTTTGTCCATGACTTCTTCTTTATTTAAAATTATTTCTAAAGATATTTGCACCTGTTTATTGACCTATTATTTTGCATGTATTGTGATATACTAAGAGGAAAACTTCCTAAATGCCCTTTATTTTAATGTTTTTCTCAGTATGAAAGTAATATTTTTTTATTATGATGCTTTGATAAAAATACATAGAGTTATAAACAGTAAAATGTATTACCATTTTCATCTTCCTCCATTCCTTTTCACAATGCCTTGTAGATTTTTGTTGAAATTATCTCAGGTCATAAGTCCTCATAAGAAAGGAATTTTAAATCATGCAGTAATGGAGACACAGAGAGATTGTGCATAAATTAACAGCAATTTAAGAAACAAATTTTAGACAAAAGCATAGCCAAAGATGTTGTTTTATTTTCTTCTTCCCAAAGCATGGCATTTTCAGTTTTACTTGCTTACCTTGTAAATAAATACAACTGCAAATTTTACCAGCCCAAGAAAAATATTCCCCACATCTATTGTGTACCCTCACAAAGCATAATGAAAATTAACTCTGTGGTCCTTAATACTCATCTAGTCCTAGACCATTTATTTTTTTTTCCAGGTCATTTTATGGTGCTTTGAAACTGTTGTTCAGAGGAAGTGAGACCTTGCTCAAACCTGGTTAAGTAAACAGTTTATTTTCTCTTCAGAGCAAAGCTGCAGGCAAGGGCAATGGGGTCTGAACCTCTGGTGGTTCTTCAGGCAGACTGAAATACACAGGTTGTTCAAAGGTTTATTAAACCCAAGTTTTATGACAGAAAGCAAATTATCTCTAAGGGAACTTTGTCACCAGGATGCCTGCTCAATAGAGATGTCTCTTGCTGCCAGAGACTGCATGGAAAGATCAGTGACAGATTTGCTTGATATTGCCGCTGGAGTGAGTCTCTTCTCATCGACCTCCATTTAAATTTCTAATCAAGAACTTGGTTTTTTTTTCCCCCCCTTAAGATGGGGAGCAAAACCATCTTCTGGGGCTCCTGGGTAACTCTTTATAAATTGTACATTTCTACAAGACAATCTTTCTCTTTGTAAATCAGGATAATTCACTCCCTTCTATTAGGCTTTTAAAATTAAATTTATAAATTCACACAAATGCCAGATATGGTGTTACGGTTTGTATCTAGATGTCCCCCCAAAGCCTCATGCAGTCATGGAGGGGCATACTTTTCAGAAGTAACTGAATCTAGACTTTGTGATTGATTCATGGTCCAATACTGGGATTATAGAGTGTTAGTGCTACACCTGCCCTATAATATAAGACAGAAAGGTAACCTGCATATAATATAAAAGACAGAAAGAGGCTTGCTTTCCTCTCCTCTCTTGTTGTTTTTGCTGTCTTTCAACACCTTGAACGGTTGCCCCTGTATCATGCCACTCTGCCTTAGAGCCTGCCAAACTAAAACCTCTACAAACTGTGAGCTAATTAAACTTTCTTCCTTTGACTTAGGGTGTTAAATATCTTGTCCCAACAATGGGAAAAGTAACTAAGACACCAGGTAAAAGTTCAAATGTCTTTTGGATTTTTTGGGAATTGGTAGCTAAGATAATTCAAACCAAAACAACTCCTTTTTTCCCCTCTTTGAGCAAAAATTTTGGTGTTGTTGGCCAAAAAGTAGGTCTAGCATATTAGGGTCAATTAATTTGCTTGGTTTTTCTAATTTCTGAGCTGGTGCAAAGCCAGACCCCTCTACTCAGTCCATATGATAACACAATTACAGGCTAGTTCTCCTCCTGAAAGGCTGAAGATGCAGACCCTATCTCTGTCTCTTCCCTGTCATCTCTCCACTCCTGTGAGGTCTTCATGATTCCATGGATGTTGGATTCCAAAACTAGACTGTATTGCTGATGCCTCAGGAACAAGTAAAGCAACTGCCTTTGTCACAAGCAGTTCAACCTCATGCTGCTTAGAAAATCATAGGGTCACAGTTTTGCTCTAGGCCACTTTTAATTTTAGCTATAACTTTAATACCAAAGTAAATATTAATTATCCAGAGTAGCCAAAAAAGGGACAAATCAGAGACCTAATTTGATCCAGCAAACAAACTAGGTTTCATAAAGAAGAAATTGAAATCTCAAGCAAGGCTTCATCCTTTTCTTCAGCCAGACTTTTTACACATTATCCATTGCCATGTTTAACCACCATAAGTGATTGTTAATGCATCACTGAGATAGCAGCAGTTTCAAGTCTCTGCTAGGCATTGGTGGGGAAATGGACCATGCCTTGTAAAACTGGGGAGGAAACTAAGCATGTGAGGTGATGCTAGGCCCACAGAAGCAAAATCTCCTCTTCAGATTCCTCCTTTTACTCCTCTTCTGAGGACCACAAAGAGATCCTGAGACCATTGGATCACTCAGAGCTAAAAACTTTAGTGAGTTTTTTCTCATGACACCTGTTGTGGGTTGGTTAGTATTCCCCTAAAATTCATATCCACCCAGAACTTGTAAACGTTACCTTATTTGGAAATAGAATTGGGGGAAGATGTAATCAAGCTATGATGAGGTCACACTGGATTAGTGTGGACCTTAATCCAGGGAATTTGAATATGCGCAAGGGTAGATGGTATGAGGGGTAGATGGCATGAAGAATCACACAGGAAGAACATCATGTGATAAAGGGTGCAGGGATTAGTATACGTCTTTACCATCCAAGGAGCACCTAGGATGGCTGACAGTCACTAGAAACTGGGAGAGAGACATGAGGTGTTGGTTTCTCCCTCGTTCCCTCCAACAGAAACCTCCCTGCCTCTTCTTTCATTTCCCACTTCCAGCCTCCAAAATGGTGCCCTCATAATAAATAAATGCATCTGGTTTAAAGCTACGTAGTTTATGGTACTTTACTATGGCAGCCTTAGGAAACAAAGTAGGTAATACCCACTTTCTCCTACTCTAGGCTGTGTACACTTTGTGTGGTATGTCTGGAGCAAGCAGAACTGAAGAGGACAGAAACTGTGACTTCATGCCCAAAGACTTTCCCAAATCTTTGCTCCATGCACTCAGCAAAGGGAAGCAGTTTAAAGTAAAGGGTCGAAATCTCAAAGGCCCGCAGGGACCAGATAGGAACTTTAATGAAAGGTTCATCTGCTCCAACGAGCTGCTTTTCCTCTCCTCCCGCCTATTGGTGCCCTGGGGGATTTCTTACTGTTATTTGCCCTATTTTTCCATTTGTTGTAGTTAGCCAGGAATGGGTGTCTACATGAAATCTCTCAATTACTTGAATTAAGAGAATATTCAGTGCAGAATGAAGCATGCACGTCTAAGGCAAGGCAGCCCTTGCTCTGGTCTTACGACAAGGGGCTGATTGGCATACAGAGATCGCTGATTGATGCCTGTGTTAACTGCTCTCATCCTAGCGTACCACTGATGGCCTCTGGGACCAGCAGTCCCCTCCTGCCTGGAGTGGAGATGCCTCTGATAGGGTCACCATGCTGCTGGTTGGGTGAGCTGAGAAATAACAATACTTACATGTTCGGGGTTTTATTGTAATATTTTTTTCACTCTTCAAGAGTGTTGGCCTCCCTTGTATTATGTCAATATATTGTTTGACTTTCTGGGTTTCAGGTTTCATACATGATTTCTGGAACCTGACATGTACATATGAAAAGAGAAGCTTATTACAATGTAATATTTTTTTACATTGCACAAAATTATAAGTGAGATATGTTATCTCAGATCTAATGATAATAAAGATAATTTAAAATTTAACTGAACAGTTTGAAACTTTCATTGCTTTTTTGTTTATTGACTTGCTGAAAGGATAGTATCACTCCATAATTCTCCACATTGCAGAAAGGAAGAAATGAGTTTCTAAGTCTCAGTCCAAAGGGTCTTTAATTATAGGGGAAATACTTTAAAGTGACTAAAAAGAAAGTAAGGATGTACTCTGTGATTTCCCGGTAGCTGGTCTTCCATGCAGACCTGCATACAAAAATCAGTGGTCACCATTTGGGGAAAACCCCCATCTTTAGGGTGATAGAATATTGTGGAGTTGGCAGCTTTTGTCATCTGTTACTAAAGCCCTCAAAAAGAAAAGATCAGCATTTTTAAAGGTCCCCTGTTCCCAGACTTGTTTTGATTTATAGGACTGACAAGGTCAGCTCTTCAATGGCTGTAACCAAGAGCCTCATACTAAGGAAGAGAGATTCAATTTATCTCATAATTTCAGATATACTCCTATCCTCTACACATCAGAAATCTCCAGTGACAGTGGGGAGCAATTGACTCTGTATACTACTGATAATTTCCTGTGTTGTAAGTTAGCTGGCTTCTTTTCATGTAGGGAAAGTTAAGTTCTGTGTTACACCTTTATTTTTATTACTTGTTGCTTTATCATCTTTGACTCTTCTCTGATATTATCGGTGATTTTTTTTTCCCAAGAAGCCCACAGGTAGGTCAGGGCTAATGTATTCCAAGTCAGGCGTGGATTTACATTTTTAATTCATTTTATCTACCTCTATCACTATTCATGAGCATTTGGAGGAGCTCAAAGTTCAATATCAAGCTAATAGCTACAGGTCAGTCAATAGACTAACATGAGAGACTAAGATGAGAGGGAACACAAAGGAAACTTTGAAATCTCATCAAGAAATAAGCATTAAAATAAAGCTGTTCTTGGACTGGATTTAAGTACTATGCTCATGAGAAACACATAGAAATAATGCTTGAAAAAACTTTTCTGAAATGATATAGCATCAGATTTAAAGGAAGCAAGTATCTAAATATTATTGATTTGTGTTTCAACAGTTCTTTGAGTTACTTAGAATAGTATCCCCCAAAAGCTAGCTCTATAACTAATTCCTGGTTATATATAAAAAAAAATCCCACACAACAAATTAAAAGCAGCATGTCAAAGTGTATGCTTAGCCTTTATATGTAAAGAGTTAAAGTATGATACAGCCATGTATGAATAAAGATCACATCAATTTCTTCACAATCAAAAGTTTGTAGTTCTTCCTCCATAACAGATGGCATTCATCAGTCTTCTAACAGTAAGTCTATAGAAACGGTCATCACATACCATCTGCAGAATCCATTCCTTCCTCTGTGCTTTCATTACCAATATCACCTGAACAAATTCAGTCATTTCCTGAAAAAAATTACACTCTTCCAATTGTAAGGGCAAAAACTCAGTTCCCAATATCTGAAATTATTGGCTTATCCTTTATATAAACCAGGTCATCTAATGGATGCTGTTGGCTTCAGGGTGAATAAAAACAGGAGTTTAAGAGTGTCAGAAGCACCACCCCCTCCCAACCAATCTCAGATTAAGTTTTTGCTTGGCTTCTCTAAGGCATTCTTTCTTTCTATGGCAGGCAAGATGACAGCCAGCTGTTCCAGATTCCTGTCTTCCAAATATAGCAGTCTGAGCAGAAAGAAGTTTCACAGAGCTCCTGCTTTTGGTGACATGCTTATCCCTAAGCCAATCAGTGTAGATGAAAGAATAAGGTCTCTGTATTGGCCAGAACTCATCTTTATGGCTAGATAGTATATGATAAGGCTTTCTCATTGGATAAAGCAGTGCCCATTCTACTATGTACTACAGAAACATGTGCATTGTGGTATATGGCACATTGAAATGATTTCTAGCTATGTGATTATCTAAAATTTTGATTTATTATGAGCTTCTTAAAAATAAAAAACTTAATTTTCACATTAATATTTGTTGGCCAATGCTTAATTGATAGGAAGAATTTATTAAATAGCCATGAATAATTGAGTCCAATATTTCACTCCCTTCTATGACCACTCTGGGCTCCTTGTCATCCAAGAAGCCTTAACAGAGTTCTTTATGGATGCTTGGAGCAGTGGATCCAGGAGAGTGCAGAGTTCTACCTTAGCACAGTTGGCCAGTGCACTTAGGTGGTATATGTTATGTTCCAGCCATTGTTTTAAGTGCTGTACAATTTAAGAGCGACCTTTCCAGGTTATTATTCCAGTTTATCAAGAAGGGAAGAAGGGAAGGAAAGGAAAGGAAAGGGAAGGGAAGGGAAGGGAAGGGAAGGGAAGGGAAGGGAAGGGATGTAAAAAGAATTAAGATGTGTTATGTGAGGGCACCAACTTCCCCATGATGAATGTAATCATTCTGTACTACAAGCATGTACTAATAAAAATAAAAATTTAAAAATAAAGACATATATACAAGGATACAGTCACATATCAAAAATCGCGACTGATAAACAGCATAATTTGAGCTTTAGATGTAAAACTAAGCTTTAGATTTAAGTTTAGTTTAGTTTTGGAGTTTATGTTCCTAGCCACTAAACAATATTGCTTGGATAAGGAAGTAGTTGAATTTTCACTAAAGAACAGCTTGTGGAAGATCCCATTGCCTCTTCATTTGGATTATAACTAGGAATAATCAGCAGGCATAGCAGTATCGTGTGATTTAATGAAAGTTACCCCTTCTACAAATGATCTCCTTCATTGACCTTCTCTTGTCTGCATTCTAACATTTTAAATCTTACCTCTTTGTGAATAAAGAAGGAAGATTATAGAACAGTGTTAGGCATTGAAATTCTAAAAGGGAGTTTGTAAAATTATTTTATCATTTCATAAAGCCCATACAAAATTGGGTATGGAAACTTTGAGGCTAAGAGGCAGAGCACCTTACGCTTGAATGTGAAGAGTTAGCTGGCTGTCACAGCTGGAATAGCAGCAGTATGTCAGGCACCTCTGGGACAGTGGAAATATCAAAAGCAGCAGTAGAAATGATGGTGGAAAAAAATATTTGTAGAAGGCTTTTCAGTTAATAGAATTTCATGTATCTTACATCAGTATAGACCGTATTCATCATAATATCCTATGAGATTAAAAATTTAAAAGCAAAATGTAGACCAGTAGTGTGACTTGAAGTGATTTTGACCTCTCCCGGGGGATAGCTGACAATGTCTGAAGATACTTTTGATAGTTACAACACAACAGGAAAAGCTGAGCTGCTGTGGTCCAGTGGATAGAGAATTTGGATACTGCTTAACATCCTCCACAGGACAGAGAATTATCTACTCCAAACATCAGTACTTCCAAGGTTGAGCAACCAGTTCTTAGATAAACAATTTGACCAGGTGATATACTTGATAAGTATAACGGTTAAGGCTAGGACCAAAGTCATCTGATAAAATCTCTTTCACTTGTCTCTTTATTCAGACCCTTTAGCATTTTACAGTTTCATACATGAAATAGATTTAGATTTTTGGAATTATAGCATTATCACTTTCACTGAAATAAATTTTTAATTGGTATTTGTGTTTTGAAAGAGTCAGCTTACCCCTCAGAGCATTTTATGTGCCCCAGACCCATGTTACGTCATGGGAGATGCAGACATTTCTAAAACACACATATCACCTCAGCTATTGGAGTCTTATATGCCAACATTTTGCAATTTACAAAAAATTATTTTATAAATAGGAATATGATTAATTCCTTGAAAGCTATTTATGTTATTATTGAGGCAATTAAAATATGATCGCTACTCTATTTTTGTCAATACATCTGCTCTTTGGCAACTGAGGTATCAGATGGTCTTTATTGAGCAATTGTTACGTGTATCTGTGGTGTGAATGAACAAAGTCCTCATATGTTTTTTTTTGCAACCAAAGCTTTGATTTAATTTATGCAAAAGGATTTTTTAAATTATAATTTTGAGATATTTTATTATGAAAAGTCAGTACCCTTGGACAAAAACTAATATGAGCTTAAAATCCATAACATTTACTTGAAGTTTTTGTTTGTTTGTTTGTCTCTTTGTTTTTAGCTTGATCATCTGTTGAATCTTTAGTTTTGTTGATTTTGGCTCCCATGTGAGGACCAGCTCCTTTTTACTGGGTGATTTAGGAGCAGAATTCTTCAATGACCATCTCTCTTTTTTTTTTCTTTATTGGCAGTAAATATTATATCTAGTATTAATGCTGCTTCTTTATTTGTCATTTTGGGTTCAAACCACTCTTTAATAGCCATCAGTGAAGACAGATTCCAGTGGATTCTCTAAAAACTTTTTTACTTGAGATTGCATAGATTTTATGGCTTGTAAAACAGAAAGGCCCATGACCCCTGCAGCAGCAATGTCAGTCCAGCTGCTAGCACTGTAGCAGCCCTGGCACCAGCAGGGCTCTCTTGTCTCCACAGGTTGTGTGCTTCATCCGCGGCAACCCAGAGGTCACTGCCTGCAGCCCTGGGCCCCTCCCAGAAAGCAACATGCTACCACCAATGGGTAGAGCTTTCCCAACCACAGTCATCCTTGCTCCTCATGTGCATCTTCTACATTGATTTGGGATGGCTATGTTAATTTGTACATTGATCTCAGATCACCAGGAATTATAGTCAACATGCAAAATGAAGACTGATTTAATTACTCTATTAAAATAAAGTATGTTAAAATGTCTAATTTTCCTAATATATACAAATGACTAAATAAGAGGACACAATTTTAAGAATAAAAGAGGACAGATACCTAATAAATACCAGGTAACATGCTAGGCATCTCACCCACCATTTTCTTACTTTCAACTTATCATGTTGGAATTGTTAGTCCTATTTCACAGAGGAGGAGGCTAAAACTGAGAAACTTAAGTAGGTAGAGTTGACAGAGCTCAGACAAGACCGTTCCTCCCTGTGATTTCATAATCCTTCAGAATTTTTTCACCTTCACAACTTCTGGCCAACTAACTCACAAGAACCTGGGTCCTCAGAAAGCCTATATCTTTTCAAATATACCCATGGCATGTCACCTGGTGAATCTAAATCTTCACCTGTGCTTTTAAAATGTTTTGTGAAAAGTTCTATTAAGCAAAGCTCTGCTCACCATACACCCCTTTGTTGAAATATTTGAAAAGGACTGTGTCAAGACTAGCACTAGTGCCCTGTTACCCAGCTACTCTGAATGTCCCCAATACATTGTCGATTTTTCTCTTAGAATATTTATTTCTTTAGTCATTCATTCAACCACTTAAAAATATTTACAGAGTGTTTCCTACATGCCACCCTGTGTGTAGTAGATCCAGAAAGTTCAGTCATGAGACAAACACTGCCCTAAACCTCAGAAAAGTTAGTATTTCATGTGTTAAAACAATTCACAAGTAATTGATACCAGCTGTAGATTTTGTTTGGTGGAAAGAAATAAAGTGGTTGCAGGAAAATAGACTAACATTAGAGATGCACTTTAGAAAGTGCGACGAGAGGTCTGAAAGTAATGCTACCTCACTTTTGAAGTGTCGAAATGAAGAAGGTGCCAGCTCTGTCCAGATGAAGGACAACGGTGTTCAAAGTACATAGACAGCAAGTGCAAAGGCCCTGATATAGGAAAGAGTTTCAGATATTCAGGAACTTGTAGAAAAGCAGTGTGACTAGATATCATTTAAGGCAAGAAATAAAGTAGGCAACAGAAAGGTTTATTAGTTGTTTTTGTTTTAAACCTACATGGAATGAATGATTAAAGAAATAAATATTCTAAGAGAAAAATTGACAATATATTGAGGACATTCAGAACGGCTGGGTCACAGGGCACGAGTGTTAGTCTTAACACAGTCCTTTTCAGATATTTCAATGTAGGCTCTAGTCAGGAATGTATTCAGAGTTCCATGGGAAGCCCGCAATGGATCTTTAAGCCCTGGGAGTGATGAAATCTAGTTCATGTTTTAAGAGAACATCAGGCCACTGACTCAAGAATGGATGTGAGGGGCACAAGTGGCAGGAGGCAGACCAAGTAAAGGAATCTTCTAATAGACTTGGTGAGAAGGGGGATGGAAAGAAGTGGTAATTTGAAATATAGAGTAAAAATTTAACTGGAATTTACTTTGAGTGTGCTATCTGTGTGCTTATTTTTCCATCTAGCAGCTAAATCAGGCCACTTGTCTTACACACCTTTGTGTTTTATTTTTCTTCATGTCATCGTGCTGTAAACAGGGTGCTCTAAAATCTTTCCCGTTTCAATTCTTGTATTTATTAGCAACACTGTTTCCTTCCCAGAAGAAAATAGATGTTTGTCCCTAATCATAGGGCCTATGAGGCACCATCTACATTTGCTACCCTGCCAACATAAATTGTGGAATATTTTCAATTTTTTAAGTTCAGCTAAAATGTATTGACATATTTCAGAAATAATCATACCTCATTTAAATTAAGTTTCTCATCTAGAAGAAACACTTTCATTGAAAAGGATAAAGGACTTTTTTGATTCTTCATTAGCAGTTTTAAAAGTAATGGTAAACTATACTGTGGTTAAGGTTACCAAAGTGAGGGAAATGGTTATGACCTACTTAATTTTTATGATAGTTATTCAAGCTGAAAGTTGAGACTACTTTTAGCAACAAGCATACAGAAAGCATAAAGTCACACATTTCAGTAATGTTTATGCATGTGTACCCAAACATCCTAAAAATGAGGCTGTCAAGTGATAGAGTCATGATTTATAGTTTGGAAGATGACAGAAAGACAAATAATTTCTGAAGAATCATTTGTATTAAACTTCACCACTTTTGGTTTGTTTATTTTCATTTCAGAATTACTATATCTGAAGATGGAAACCTCAGAATCATCAACGTGACTAAATCAGATGCTGGAAGCTATACCTGTATAGCCACTAACCATTTTGGAACTGCTAGCAGTACTGGGAACTTAGTAGTGAAAGGTAATGGCTGACCCAAAGAACTCATGGATTAATATATCTGTCCCCACCTCTAATAATGTAATCTATAGACACGATATTATTCATATTAATGTGTACAGTTATCACTGTGTTGCTGAATTAATTCATCACACCAAACATAATATGATTAATAATCCTTTGAGCACTGTTGATAATGAATATGATTGAAAGGCTATCTTATTTCAGGATCATCCAATACAATTCTGAGAATTACAGCCTTTGTATCTATTATAGTATTGTGACTAATGTTATCTTCAGTCCTTTAATTAAATTTCTTTCAAGTCTCTATAGATTTGAAACTCATGTCTAGAACACTGTGCTAATAAATTAAAAACCCCTGACTCGAGCACTATTTTTAGAAAACATTGTTTAAACAATGACATTGGTGATTTTTAAAAGATCTGCCCCAGCTATTCAGAGGTAGGGATAAAGCTTCTTATATTAATAAAGGGTTTAGTCATCTCTATGCTTTGCATAGCTCACCCAGCCAATCCTATCAGTTTTAAGGAAATAAAGCTTTCCATATGCCTCAGTTTGTGTAGTTTATATTTTTTAACATAAAGTCCTTTATGCCCTTAGCACAGTTCATGACATGCCACCGTCCTAACACCAGGCCGATGGCATAGACTGGAAGTGCTAAGTGAGAAGTGAGAAGGATGAGATTTTAATTTACATTTCATTTGCATTTCTATGACTTTATATCTTGCCAAGTCATAGAATTTTTAAGTTGAAGGTGTCCTGGAGCTGCTTTGAAGAAGCAGAAAATGACACTCCAGTTGGTGGCTTGTTCAAGGTCACCACCAAAGAAGGACTTGAACCTAGGAATTCTGATTGTCTGTTTTTCTTAGTTCTCATACTGTACCTGGAATTTTTTTTTGTCCTTTTCTCTTATTTCTGTGTAATAGATACAGATAAGTAGTATCATATTATTTCTTTCTGCCCCACTTGTAGCTCCCCCTGTGAAGAAAGATAGCCCAAGGCAAATAAAAAATGTTCAAACAAGAATGTTTAACTGAATTTTAATTCAAGCAAAGAAGCTAAAAATCACTTAATTGTACATTGCAGGGTCCTTGTAACCTGGACATTTCCTACCATTTTAAAAGATTTTTTTTTAACGATGAACCTACTTGTCTGTGCAGATAGAAAATTAGGACTCCAAAAGTTAGAAATAAATCTGTATTTAAATGGACTTCAGCTATTTCAGTTTATTAATTATTCCCTCAGAGCAATAGCATCAGCATATTACTGTGTATTCACTCTGTTTCATAGAACCAAGGAAAAAGAGGACAGATCATATTTATAAAGCACAGTTTCAGCTGGAAATCTTCACTAATATATGGTTATCTCAGCTGCCAAAGGAAACTTACTGATAGACTAGGACCAGGAGAGATTCCAAGGTCTCACAGGGCTAGTGGTAGAGCATGGACCTTTTGCCAATTATCATGGATCATTTGCCAATTATGGAGATAGAATACTAGGCAACTATCTAAAGTTGTAATAAAGGGTCAGGGATTTGGGTCAGAGAGATCTGATTTGAACCTCGTTTTTCTCATTTGCTGTCTCTGTGACATTGAATAAGATTTTAGCTTATATGGTGATAATAGTGGTGCCAATCTATAGTGCGGTTTTGATGACTATGGTATGTTAAATGATAAGCATGTTGCCTCTTACGGTTTGTATTTAGATATCCCTCCAAAGCCTCAGATGATAATAGATGGGGCTTTTTCAGAAATGTCTGGATCTAGAATATATGACTGATTCATGGTGTAATGCTGGGATCAAGGGCAGTAGGATTAAGGGTGTGAGTGCTACCCATCCTAAGTAGCCTGGATAAGATAGAAGGAATAGAAAAAGCTGTGATCACCCCTTTGCTTACTTTGCTACTTTCTGCCTGCCATGAACTGTCTCTCCTCTACTAAAATGTATTAGTAGTGGTTATGTATATTATAAATAGCTACGCATACATTCTAAATCATATTGAAGTGAACATTTATGAAGTTTCTACTTCAAAAGAATAACTACCAAAGACAAGTGAGACTGCCACACAGAAATGAGTAGGAGTGTGAAAATTATAAACACGTAAGTATAAATTATATATATGGCCTTCTGGATTGTTAAAAACAGAGTGTTTTCACATGTAGGAACAAGATACAGCAGCTTTCATTATCATTCTTCTTATATGCATTGGTTTCCTTGCCCTTCAGTAGAGTTGGAAAAAATGAAAAACCTCTGTTTCCCTTCAGAGTTCATATCCCAGCAATGCCACCAACTTTAGGACAAATCTTTCCCAGCCAACTGTGCAGTGCCCTGCTGCTAATCTTGTACTAAATAACTGAACCAGTCTTAAAAATATACTAGTGATGAAATATGTCATGGTCACTTTATTTTTGTGTGGTTACAAATACTGTTGAGATAGTAACTATTACCTTTTTTTAGCAAACTGAATAATTCATTTCTTGTCTTATAGTAAAATGTGAACAGTAATTTCCCAAATATAACACAAGAATAGTTTTAGACAGTTTATAGTTAAACTTGTTTATTTTAGTAATTATTTGTTTCTTTCTATGTATATTCAGAAAACACTAGTTTTCCATCAATGGCAATAATAATATTTTAAAATATATTTAAAGAAAAAAGTGAGTCAGCATATGGGAAGGTAGTATGTGAATAACTAAAGAAGGTAAACATAATTTGCAGGGACACTTGAGTGTACTTATAGAAAGGACCAAGTGACAGAATTAGAATATCTTGCCTGTGGTGGACACAAGTTATGCACACATACTTTAGAAACTGAAATTTTCTAGAAGATGTGAAAAAGAAGGAGGCCTTAGGCAGGCGGAGCCTGGTGAGAAGATAGCAGAGGGATGTAGGTGTGGCTGTGAGATGACTGTACACTGTGTTGGGGGAGCTCTGTGGTCATGCAGAAGTCACCAGCTTCAAAACAGAGATCTTTCTGGGTTTGGTGATGATATTCAGCTGTGGCCCGTTTTTCTACAGAGTTCTCTGGTTCTCGTGTTATTCTTCAGGTGAGAGGGAGGGGAGAGGGAGAAATATGAGCTTGCTGTGGTCAATGTGTTCTCAGATGTTAACAATCCTGTAACTTTGAGTAAGGTTAGAAGGGATTTGAGAAACCATTTTTCTCCCAGTGGTTGGTTCTGACTCCCATTAGCATTAATGAGAAGCTCGAGCATGTGCAGAGGGGCCAGCCACACCACTAGGTCTCTAAGAAGGTTATTAACATAAACTGAGAAATCAATTGAGAAAGCTGCTCCATAAAGTACAGTAAAGGCAGAGAAAAGCATTCTGACTCGACATGAACTGTGCCAAGTACTGGACTGCACATCACAATGCTTGAGCCCTGTACTTCATGCAAATGTAACAGCCTGAAATATGGCTGAGTGCTGTATTTTAATTCAATTTTGCGATCTACAAAGGGACTAATTTATCATAGAAGTTGTTCTCTAACCTTAAAATGTGCTGTTTCTTGTTTTGATTCTCATCTATCTGAGTTTAGCACACCAGGAAGGTCAGACATCAGAACACATCTTTTCTAACCTTTTTAAAATAATTCTATCATTAACCACATTTTTAAAATCCAGTTCTCTTCCCTACCACCCTTGCTGTCATGTTTTGGAGAGAAGTTGAAGATAGTGTCAAACACGAAGTCAGCAAATAGAGGAGAAAATAAAAAGGGACAAATCCACTACTCCAGGAACAGGAGGATTAAAATAGATCTGTATTGACCATGGAGCAGATAAATATTCAGATGATGCAGGAGCAGGGTTCCAAACTGCAGAATTCTGCAGTTTGCTCAGAAAGCACTTGATTGACCTCCCATCATCTGAATTTCTAAATTTTAGTGAATTTTATTATTCAGTATATTTGGAATTTGATTTGCTATTTAATTAAGACCCCTGAATTCTAACAGAAAATTAATGTCACCATGAAACAAAAAATGTGCTTTAGCACATCATTAAACATCATTAAAAACTAAAGAGGGCCAGGTGTGGTGGTACAGGCCTGTAACCCCAGCACTCTGAGAAAATAAGGCAGGAAGATCACAAGTTCAAGCCCAGCCTGGGCAACCTATTGAATTAACAAAATCCTGTCTCAAAATAAAAAATAAAAAGGGGCTGAAGAGGCTGGGGATTTAGCTCAGTGGCCTAAGAACCTGCCTGGCAAGCGCAAGGTCATGAGTTCAATCCCCAGTGCCACAAAAAAAAAAAAGTTTAAAAAAAAGGGGGGGGGGGCTGGAGATGTAGCTCTGAGCAAAGGTCCTGAGTTCATTCCCCAGTCCAAAAAAAAAAATTATAAGGATAGGTTACTTTTATGTGGAATATTGGCTTTACTAGTTTGTTTTTAATCTCTGTAACAGAGTTAAAGTATGCTGTGTCACACATCACAGTGTCTTGGCTATGTAGGTTTAATATGACAGATAACTTTCAAATAGCAGGCGGAGAGAGGAGCAGTTTAAGAGTGTTTGTCTTGGCCGTAGATCCTCAAGATAATCATGGTAATAACAACCCTGGCTTCTATCGATTACCTCCAGGGTTTTACACTGTGAATGAGATTATCATGAGTATCTTGCTGAACTACCTCCAAAGTGACCTTGTAAAATTCTGTGGCTGGAGGTTTCCTATTCTACTTTAACAAACATTGTTTGACACCTAAAAATTTTGTACTTGTTGCCTGGCAAGCAAAAATTCAGTAGTGCTGTACTTAGTCAGAATATAGATCTCTTGGGCTTTGAACCCATCCAATAAATCTATATATCTAAAGATAAACTCTTTAAAAAAACACAAAAAAACTACATTGTAAGTAAATATCCTAGTTAATCCTTATGCTCACCAGAATTTGAGAACATTGCGTTTTCAAACATTTGAGAACATTGCATTTTGTGAACTATGGTCTCTGTATTTATCTATCCACTTGCTTGTTTTTGTATACCCCAAGAGCTGAGAGTGGTTTTCTCATGCTTAATTTTTGTGGGAAAAAAAAATCAAAAGGACAAAAATATTTTTGAATGTATGAAAGTTTAATGAAATTCATGTTTCATACTCCATAAAATAAAGTTTTGTTGGAACCCACCCACGTCATGTGTTTACATACAGAATTCGCAAAATGCATACACCCTTCAGCAGTCCGCCACACTAATAAATGTCTAGAAGCTCATGGCCACTGCTTCAAGCACCTCTTGCAATAATGTTTTTCTATTCCTACTGTACACATTATTTTGGCTGACTGTATTGACTATGATTGCTTTTACCCTATAATAACAGAGTATTTAAAACAGAGATTATATCATATATAACACATACATAATATCCTCATTGTTGCCTCAACCTGAAAAGACTCAATATTTACTATTCAGGTTTTAAAGAAAGAAGTACTGATCCTTTCTTTTGATAACTTTTTTTCTTCCTCAGATATTCAGAGTGGTCCAAGGTGTACTTCTAGCTAGGCTATACGTAACTTATTGCACCTCATGCAGAGCTGGAATACTGGAAATGTTTGCATCTCCTTGAGCCTGATGACTAAGCTGGAACTGATAGAGAAATTTCTTTCCTAGGACCTTACCCATACCCCAGTATCAAAAGAGTTGACTTCAAAATTAGATATAAGATCAAAAATGCAGAGGTAATAAATCATTGACAGAGAACAGGAAAATAACTTGGCAGACACCAAAACAATGTATTCAATTTAATTCTCTAAGATTTGAAGAGGCTTCACACTGTTGGAATCAAAATATATACAGTATGCAGGGTAGAGCCATAAACTTCCTCCCTTCCTGAGCTTCCTTCTGAGAGCAGCCTAGTTCAGCTGAACTGTTTCACCTGTGTACCTTGCCTTTCCCCAGCTGCATGCTGCTCTATTACTAACTCAGGGTTTTTTCTTCTGAAGTTGACCTATATAAAAAATTTCCCTAATTTCACCTACATGTTGAATTCTTCTCATTTGTCTCTTTATTTAATTTTTTATGCAGTATACAGAATAACTTTTACAATAGGAAAAAATTAATTGTACTTTAAACTTATTTTCATTTTTATTCTCCAACCTAGCAAACTAAAGATGTTTCTATGGTTTAGCACTACATTGCCTCCTTAATTGCCCATGCCATGGAAAATGGATTAACGTTTAGAAGAAAGCATTCTCTCAAATACATATATGTAGTAGACATAAAGCACATTTTGTTAATAGTACCAAAGTGTATCTGCAGCATTATTATTGTGCACTGTATAAAATTATGTTTTAGTGTTAACATGACATTGAGTAATATCAACCTTTCCATGCATGGCATGATGGACACAGTATGTAGAGTATTTTGAATTGGAACTTTCAATGGAAAATGAATTTAAGACAATCTACATCTTCTATGTAAAGTTATTCAAGGCTTTGTCCAGATTTGACTGGGGATCAATCAGAAATCAGTGACCAGCAATGATGTTTGGCTGCTAACACATGACAAAATCATCTAACTTTGAATTCTTATAACAGAGCACGTTTTGACCCAATTAGATTTCTTCTGTTGGAACCAAATATTTCTAGGCAATAATTAAGGGTTTTTCTAATAGCATTAACACAAATTCTGACCCAAGTCATGCTTAACAGGAAGGAAAAGTTTGTTGTTAGTAGCGCTAAATACTAACTATGACAGGTCCTTCTGTAGAAGGAAAATGGCCGAAACACATCAATACTAAATCCTGCTTGATGTGAGATCTGCCACACTGGAGTCATCGACAGTGAAGAGGAGGATACTCGACAGATGGTGGGTAATTGTGCCTCATGATCTTACTGTGTTCATGAAGCTTGCCACACCTAGAAATCTGATGAAATTGAACGCAGTGGTTTCTCCTGACATTCTTGTGGGCACTGATGAGGGCTGTATACACTTAGCACTATGAATCAAGGATAGAATGATTCCTCTTATTCCAAATCTCTTGTAGAAGAACTTCTATATATAAAAAATTCACCTTTGTAGTGCTGAGATTTAAGTTTATGAGGATCGCATAACTAAGCTCCATTCTGTGCATTACTCTCCCACTATCGGTGAGAAAGAAGACAATTCTTTAACATTTATTTCTCTACGTCAACTCTGTCCTTTCTTAGGAAAGAATCTGTGTTGAAGGAGGCTTCATGACCTTGTTTTTGGTATGAAAGACACACTGAACAAACAAGTTTGCAGAGAAACATCAACCTTACCACTTGTATGTGCAATTTAAGCACCAGGATGATACAATTGATTTACATATAAAATTGGCAAAAGGAATACCTATCGGTAGTTTTTTTTGGTGGGGTAAGCATATGAGAAAAATGGTACTTACATACTATAAGTAGAAATGCAAATTGGAATTGCAAATTATGGAGAGCAATTAAAACTGAAAATGTACAGTCTTGGGCCAGCAATTCCACTTCTGGGCATTTGCCCTAGGAAGTCACACATGCTCCAAGTCAGACTTGCTGGACTTGCAAAGACATTAATTATGTTGTTATTTGTAATGTAACACACAAATGCACACACACAAATTAAAGAACAATATACATGGTATTAATATATGTAATATGGACCAATATAAAATTCGTAATATAAAATAATGTGTAATTTCTAAACACAAAAAATACATATGCAACATAAGAATAAATTCATAGGGAAAGGGGCCTGGAATGAGATTATGTGAAAAACTTTAGCTACATTAGTAATAATCTATTTGCATAAATTTTTAAACATATGTTCATAGTAGAAAAACACTGAAGGTAAGTGACAGTATATTTAAAACTGCTAATTCCAGAAATGAGCATGTGAGTATTAGTAAATTTTTATTGTAGTTTTATATGTATAGCATATCAAAAAAAAATCTTCCAAGGCATGGTGCATGCCTGTAACCCCAGAACTCTGAGAGATAGCAAGTTCTAATACAGCCTGGACAATTTAGCAAGTTAGTGAGAACTTATCTCAGAATTTAAAAAGAAGAGCTGAGGGTGTAGCTCAGCATGAAGGACCTGGGCTCAAACCCCAGTACTGGAAGAAAGTTAAAAGAATTTTAAAAACACACTTCAAATAAGAATTCCAAGTGCTGTGGTCATATAAATATTGCAGAACAGACAAATAGACTCAACCCTTGCACTAATGATTTTTAACTTGTTCAATTCAAATACTTTCTTATACAGTAAAAACTCTTCCAGGATGAGATAATAATTTTCCCCTAATGAATACTTACCAGTGACAATAAACAAAACAAACAAAAAAAGACAAAAGTAGATGACTTTGGCATCACTAAATGTGAAGCATGTAATTAATTTCTTTTCCAGCCATTCAAAGACACTTGTGTTGTACTGATTCAGTTTAATTGAACTTATTACCACAAACAGATAATAAGAAGTATATTGAAGATATCCATCTGGCTTGCATTGAAAACCTCACATGTTTCACTCTTCATGGCTGTCACAGGCCATACTAATTGCCTCATTTCAGCTGGTTTACAATCAGTATGATTTAGCTATTAATGTGATAAAGTCCTTACTCTAGAGGAAGTTGATATTAAAAAGCATAGATCTCTGACCTACCTCTGCTACCACTTTTGCACACATCCTCAGCATTATTAAAGTTATATATTTTTAAGCACATAAATAAAAATCCATCTCTCTCACATGCACATCTTTTTAGGTTAACATCTGTCATCTTACATCTGTCATCTTGCCATTGAGCTATTCCTCTACTAAAGGAAAGAAATAGTTTATGTTGAGCTCTTCAGTTCATTAAATGTTTAAAACTCAATATAGTTTGTTTTCAAACTGCAGCTTACTTTCTTTGTCATGATTTCCTAAGCTGAAAATGGATTTTTAAATGGCTAATCATATAATAAATTAAAAGCAAAGCAAAATTAGGAATTTTATCTTCTAAGTATCTGAATTTCCTGTAGTTTGAGAGTGATACTTTATCCTATAGACTGTTTTTATGTATATATGATCTGTCAGAAGCAGTGGAGTAGGTGGTATGTGTATAAGTTGAATTATTTGCCTCCTTTTGGTTGAGTGGGGGTCCACGGGGGGATACAACACTTGGTCCCAACTCTGAAAAGTTTTAGAACCCTGAAAACTCTTAGAAATCCTGAACTAGTAATGGGAGTGTCAGAATAATTCATAGTGACTCTTACCTTTCCTTCTTGGCATTTGCTTTCTGTGCCAGAGGCAAGAGGAGTATTACTCTCCCAAAAGAGCTGCCTCACCAAACCATGATTGCATTTCTCTGGCTGTCACTGGCAATCAGATCTCAGAAAGTCACCAAAAAAGACTATAGGCCTTTGGGTTAAATACAATATTTGAACAAGATGAAAGCAAGTTAATTAACATTTCCATCATCCCTTTCTGATTTGCTTTACCAAGATCCATTTCTAAAATGTTTGTCTCTCTTACACATCCATTTGAGAAGCTGGAAGCAGGTTTCTGGTTATGGAGAGAAAATGTAAGCAGAATATTTAGAGTAACAGTGGCGTTTTACATGGCTCTTCAGCAGGTGCAAAAGTGCAGGACATGTTATTAAGTGAAGATTAGCAACATCTGCTTTGAATATTTTTCTAAATTGGAAAACATACCACCTGTCATCTTATTAATTCTCCCCATCCTTGCTTTTCAGCAGTAGAGTTGCTTATAAAAGCAAAGGAAGCTAGGATTCTACCTAGAAGATTAGTATCTAAACGTTCTGAACCATGTATACTATTAAAAGCCCAATGTATTTTCCTGATGTGATATATCTCTGTGTTTTCACTGGATTTTTTCACAGTATAGGAAAACCACTGTGCTATTGTACTAAGATTTCTTGATGTATGAGACAAAAACATTATATTTAATGGCAACTACAGTTGATGCGGGGACACTCTGATGTAGTCCCAGTATGAAGGAATAGTCAAAAAGTACAAAAGATGTAGCCACATTCCTTCCTCTAGACCTAATCAAGCCATAGACCACAGGCAACAGAACCTTGTAGGGGCTTTTAAATAAATACACATTCCAGGACTCTACCCTCTACAGAGCCAGATTCTCAAGGGATGGGACTTAGAAATTTTCGTTTTTAACAGGTTTCCTAGAGAATGCCTATATCCAGCAAGGCTCCAAACCTAGGAGATGATCATCTAGGAGTGAGTACTGATGGGGAAAGAGGTAGCTCTGTGTTCAAAATACAGAA
>RJWT010002527.1:20758-40548 GCA_004365215.1 Cuniculus paca | reverse complement strand
TTTTTGGCCTATCCATGTGGATCCTTCAAAGAAACAAGAATTATTAGGGAATGTTCCTTTTTCAAGAAATGAAACTTTATCTTCATCCATCAGTAAGTGTTAATGAAATGTATTTTGGGCACATGGGCTGCTCTATGGCTGTGAGGGACCTAAAGACCCACCCGAACAGAGCCCTTCCCTCATGGAGATTCAAGTAGAGCAAAGAAGTAACTCACACATACATAAATATCATATAAAGTGGAAAATGCCAGATCTCCCCCAATGAGGCATAGTTAATGGGTTACAGGAGGTCAAAAAAGAAAGAATTGTTCCTGACAGGAGGGCTGAGCAGATAGAATCATGAGCTAATAACTAGCTTCTAAGGGTCGTGCTGGGTTTTCTAGAAGGAGCAGATGAGAATCCTGTGTCATAAGAACTTTCATTCTTTGTTTGCAAGCCCTGTGACCTGCCCTCCTGCAGGCATGGGTGACTCCTTTGGCATTTGTCCCTCCTTTCTCCAGCCCCTGAGGTGGTTTACTCTTCAATCACAACCGTGTCATGATGTAATTACAGTAATAGAGCAAGCTTTGTTGTTTTCTTTCTTTATGCATCTAAGATGTTCTAAGAAAGAGAACAAAAGCAGATGAATAAGAAATAAACTGCAGTTCAGTGCACAGAACATGCATCTTTATCAAAAGAATTACAGAGTGGATGCTGCTTTTATTCTCCACCCAGGCACAAATTGAAGTCCTACCTCTATTTCACAGTCTTTCCTAATAATTCAAACTGCACAGATTGTCCATGGCCCTTATGTTTATAACCCCAATTTGGTCCTGTGGTTCTTGGTAACTGAGCAATCATAAATAGGCTTGAGTCTGCAAGAGCACCCTGCACAATGTCTGCTGAGAATCCCTTACCTAATCAGACAGACTGGTAAGAAAGACCTTAGCTACTTAAGTGCTGCTGGATTTGAGTCCAGCCCCGTGGCTTCCCAGCTGTCAATTCTATGCTGGGTGACCCTGGAGAAGTTACTGAATTTCTCTAACTAAGCTCTAGGCCACTGATCTGTGTAAAGGGGATAAATAATAGCACTCGCTTACCAGGGATATTATGAAGCTGTAAAGCAAACATTCAATGTATGAGTAGAATTCATGCAGAATGTGGACAGCCATAGATACAATTCAGTGTGTTTCACTGAGTTTTCATAGTGCAGCACCATTTCCCTTCGGGTTGGAAGTCAGCATTCCATGGTGGCTGGATCAGAACACTTAAAGTGGATCTTCCTCAGCTTGTTACAGGATGAGTAGATCTAGATGAATACATCTATAGCATTACCATGTGATGACTCTTTTGAGATTTTGACAAGTGCCTTGGGTTTGGGAGATGTTAGTCTGAAATGCTGCCAAGTGCTGAGTGGTCTTCTTCCACCTGTATGCAGACCAATGAAGTACATGCCCCACTGTATTGTGCCTGTCAGTTTTACTTGTCTGTACCCCTTAGTAGACTGTGAATTCCATGAGGGAGAAGAGGGCATGGGTTCACTTTAAGGACTTCTTCATTCTCTGGACATAACATAGAACCTGGCACATGACAGATATGGATGGATGACATTTTATTTCTGCCCATAGACTGGTGCTGAACACTTTCTTAGATACTTTATTTTTAACTAACCTAAAACCTTATGAGTTTGTTATTTTCACTTCCAGTTTATTAATAGAGAAATAGAGATTCAGAAAAGGTAACCAGTTCACCAAAGGTCAAGTAGTTGCCTGCTCACCTTCTCCATCCCATATTCCTTTTGCCCTTGGTGCTCAGTTTGATTATGTCATTTACTAACTAGAGGGCACCAAGCAAGCCACAGACTCTCATAAAGAATCATGTTTTCTTGCAAAGAGAACTGCCTCAGTGTGTTGAGAAGGTTTTAATATTTTCTGGATATTCACAATCCTGAAAAATAAGTGACATCATGATATTGTTTTGATGAAGCCTGAAAATGGCTTGTCTATTTTTAACATTGAGTGGCAGTAACTAATAATATTAGGTTCTCTTATCTACTCTGAGAGGAGAGAAAAGTGGGGGTTAAGGAGCATTGCTAAGGAGGGGAGGGGGGTGCTCCTAAAGCATCCAGGATAGAAACTGTCCTGTCATCTCAGACGCCTTGCCCCAAAGCTAAATTCTCCAACCCATCTCACAGTCTACTTTCTTGGAACATTTACAGTACTCTTCTCCAGCACTATTTTGTGATCATTCTCAGATCTATTTAGGCATGGGTCTGTCCAGCTAAACTCTGTGTTTTCTCTCTCTTTCTCTCTCTCTCTTTTGTTGCATTTCTGTTTACATAGCGTGGGTTCTATCTCAGCATTTCCAGCGACTCTCAAGTTATTGGCACAGTGTGACACTCAATCAGCTTTATTATTTTTGCTTTTCAAAAGTATGAATGAGTGAACAAATGAAAGGATAAATAAGTATGTTTGAGAGATATTCAGAATACAATCAAGCATTATGTGCAAGGGAGGCAAGAAGGGGTTGGTGGTGTTGCCTAGTGGTTAGTGCATGGGTTTTGGAGTCAGAAGGCCTGAGTTAGACCCTGTTTTCATTGCTCACTAGCTTGAGCTCTTGAATGGATTTTTTATCTTTGGTAAGCCTCGTTTGCTTCACCTTTGAAATGGGAGACATGGCAATACCTCTTTCACTTGACTTTTACTTTATAACAAACCATCTCAAAGCTCAGTGGCTTAAAAAACCACTATTTTCATTGCTCTTGTGACTGAGGATAGATGAGGGAGTCTGATCCAGATTGACTCTGTTGTAAGTGACTCTGCTCCACATAGTGTTTATCTCCAGTAATAGTGAGCCAGTCCAGGCAATTCTTCTCATGAAGATGGCAGAAGTGCTGGAAGACAAGATGCAAGAGCTTTTGGAGCCTAGGTTTGCAACCTTATGCTTTCATTCCTACTCACACATCATCAACCATTTTCAAAGTGAAAGGGAGAGAGGAGGGAGTAGCCTTCCCTCACCACAAGGGTGTGGATGCTTCAGGTGAGATGTGAGTGAAATGGATTTTAGCACATTATGGAAAACACAAGAGTCTTTGGGAAGAGTTTATCATGGTGTCTGGTATATTGTGAGTGATGTGTACTTGATGTGTACTTGATATATGTGTACTTGATGTGTTGCAAACTTTGTAAACTTGATTTGTTGCAAACTTTGTAAGCATAATTTATACTTATAACTACCATTTTTAAATTTCAGACTTTCTTTCTTTCTTTCTTTCTTTCTTTCTTTCTTTCTTTCTTTCTTTCTTTCTTTCTTTCAGACAGTTTCCCACTATGTAGTTCAGGCTGGCCTTGAAATCACTTTGTAGCCCAGGCTGGCCTCAAACTCACAGTGATCCTCCTGCTTCAGCCTCCTGAGTGCTAGGATTATAGGCATGCACCACCACCCCTGGCTCTGATACTTTAAAAAGCAGGATCATCTTAGTTTGGAAGTGTGAGTGAAGCAGGTTATGTTTGAGTGGTAAAAGTGAAGTTTGCTCATTTAACAGATCCTTATTGCCACTTCCCTAGGTACTTGGGACACAGATGAGAATGTAGCAAAGATTCTTGCCCATGTGGAGCCTCCATCTCAGCAAGGAAAAGCACATATGCAGATAGATGAATGGCACAGTGTGTGGATGTATACTATCAGAGAAAGCAGAGAAAGGTAAGGGGTTTGGGCATAAGGGTTCTAGGGGCACGGTGTAGGGTGGGATAACTTGGGTGTCCATGAGAAAGGGAGAACAGGGACTTGAAAGGAGTTTATGAAGTGAGACAAGTGGACATTGGAGAAGAATTTTGTAGCCAGGGGAAGCCTAGAACAATAGTCCTAAGGTTGGAATGAGGAGAGCAAGGAGGACCATGTGATGGGTGGTGAGGGAGAGGAAGAGTAGCAGGAACTGAAGTTGGAGAGGTCATGGGGAAGGATGACCTTGTAGGACATTGTGACAGCTTCAGTTTGTTCTCAGTACAACGAAAAGTCTTTGAGGTGGTATGTGCAAAAGTGAATGTGGAAATGGGTTCATAGTTAAAAAGAGAAATGAAGTCAAAAGGTTTAATTTAATGGCAGAAGTAATGGCATACTTATATGCTGATGGTAATGATCTGTAAGAGTGAAAACTGATCATACAGAAGCGGAAAAGAGATATGGAAACCACCAAAGGACTGGGGACCATTTTCTGGCTTTTACTACTGGTATTCCTTACCCCAGTAGGGATTTTCATTACATTATTATAATTCTCTTCTGTCCCATGATTGTATCAAGCCCTATTCATAGTCCCAGTTCCACCATTAGCGTTAGTGTTTCCTCTGTCATCGTCTATCATCTTTCCACTCAGGCACAGTGGTACCAGAGCACCTTTTATTTCCTAAACACAAAAGCGTGGTCCATTTCCCATGCTTTCCTTTGCTGCTCAGATAGAACCATAAGGGAGAAGAATCAGGCTCTAGGTGTTAGTCCATGAGGCAACACAGACAAGCTCTATTTTGGAGCACCAGGTGCTACTGAGATGCACTGCGACTAACCACAGGAGAAGAGGGTAATTTTGGTAGGTAGCCTTGCAGGTTTTAATGGGAAGTGGATCAGATGAGGTCTATCTGCTTAGAAGCAAGTTCTGGGCAATGGTACTTGCAGGAACAGGGTCTCCAGTGTCTGTGGTTTCCCACCAATGTACCTTACCCATTTTTTCTTAATTTTGTTGAACTGGTATCCAGATCCCACCCTACAACTTTCTCTCTCCTCTCCACTGTTTGGAGCTTTTCTCTGGGTGCTGGGTGCAGTTTCTGCTTCAGTCCTACATAGGTTGTATATTTTCTGAAGCCAAGGACTGTGCTTCTCATATGGTCAAGAGCAGTAGTTCTTGTCTAGAGCAAGGCAGCAGATGGTTAACACTTGGTAATTCACTAATGTGGGATGATTGCATCTGCTAGGAGCAAAACCAACACATTGGAAGAGCCTTCAAGTCATCTGGGAAAAGGTTAGAGAAGTGTGATGGGAAGATTTCATCCCAACCTTGGGTATCATATGCATAGTATGGAAGCTAGAATTAGGTCTTCCTGATCTATTGGTGTGCTTGGGGTCCATCTTCACTCCTCTGTGTAGCTAGTCCATAGTTGAAGCATGGTGGTCAGCCTTTATGAGAGGCAGCGAGCTCTTCTTTGCTAGGAACAGTCTGCAGGAGGTTAGTGGTGATCAGTCAGGGATGCTGTGGACAGACATTTTTGTGACTGTTTTTCATTGATCTTTTGTGATGCTTCAGCTCTGCTTGGAAGGGCGGTGGTCCCATTGCCTACATACTCCAGCCCTTTATCCTCAGTCTTATTCTATAAACCTATTGTAACTTTCAATCATAGTTTTCGTCTTGACTCAAGAAATGTCCAGCATATTAATAAAGAACACTTCTGGGTGTGTCTGGGGGTGTTTTTAGAGATGATTACCATGCAGACCTGCAAACTGAGGGCCAAGACCCACTCTAATTGTGGGTGACACCATCCACAGCCCAGATGGAGTGAAAGGGAGAGAAGGAGGAAGTTAGCCTCTGTTGGACTTCTAGCTTCTTCGGCCTTTCAGCGTGGACTCACACAAGCGACTCTTCTGGGAGCTTCCAAGGCTTTTGTTTGGGACTGGCACTGCATCCTTGATCCCTCATGTTCTGTAGCTTGCAGCTTCTTGGACTGTACAGTTACTAGACCCGCTCTCCAGCATTCCAGATGGCCGTTGTGAGTGACAGAACCAGTGAGCACTTGTTTCTGAGTCTCTGAGACAGAACTTGATCTCTCCTTGCTAATATCATCTCTAAATGTTGGTTGATGTTCCCATTTCCACCTTATGAAAGCATGAGGCTTTGACCATCCCTAAAATGCACGTACCCAAGTAGGACAATGAGGCTCATGTTTTATTATTAGCTATGACTCCCGTGTAAGACTAAATATAAGCCACTACCAGGATAGAATCAGGGAGAGGTCCTGCTGTAGGAGAGAGAAAGCAAAAGGAAGAGGAGAGCCTGGAAAGAGTGACTTGGGGCATCCTTAAAAGACATATTTCAGTCTCCACCATTATGAGCTGAGTAAGTTCGCATACTTGTTGCTCCCCTAGTCCTCAGCCCTCTTCTTGCAGCAGCCCCAAAAAGGCCTTCAGACACCAAATGACACCCTCATCAACAAGCTTGCATTGCAAACCCACATTTTGACAACACGTTTCCCAAATTTAGTCCCCTAATCCACTCCCAGAATATATTATGCTTTGCACCCAACAGATGGATTAAAAGCTAAATCTTCTGCTTGTTAGGAAACCAACCAGAAACCAAAAATACAAACACATACACCCCTCAAGGTATCTGTGCCATGAGGGGGTATGGGTAGATGTGAAGATTTGATAGTGTTCACTTGGGGGAAGAAGAGAGCCATGGCAGGAATGGGAATGGGGAGGTCAGGGCATCCTCTGGACTCTGAGTGGGGTGAAGGGCAACAAGCTGCCTTGTATAAATCCACAAATCCCTTGATTTATACCTCTGTGTCAGGTGGGTATGTATGGTACCATGGTCATCCCAAGAACAAGTCAGAATCCCTTGTACAGGTTTCTCAGGATCTCCATCAAACTCTTTTTTCTAAATAAAGCAGCCATGTATCAGGATTAAGCAGAGGCCTGAGTAGAGGACAGCCTACTTTCCATCATCAATGCCAGATAAAGAACCAAGTGTCTGACTCTGATCCTTGGCTTACTCCTCTCTGCTGGCTTTTTCTGGAGCCTTGTGACCTTTGAGACTTTCCCTCCTCCCACTTTGGGGGGGAATCTTAAGTTTTCCTTATGTTGAGTCGCCTCTTTTGTCTCCTCTCTACGTAAAATCTGCTAAAATCTCTGTGAATGGAGGTCGTTATTGTTAATGCAACTGAAGAGGTGGGTGGGTAAGAAGAGGGGGTACAGGGACACAGGTACAGGATAAGGGGGCAGTCCGGGAACTGAGAGCATCAGAAGATGATGAGACAATCTCAGGGGGTGCCTGAGAAATTTTAGCATCCCTTCCCCACTGTCTTATTTCCTCCTAATCATTGAAAAATTGCTCTGAATGCAATAAAAACAAGGTGTTTTAATTAAACAGATTTGTTTACATGTTGTGGCATGAAAAACTAATTCAATATGATGTACTGTACATTCTTACTGTACTTTTTCTTCTTTCCTTTGTATAAAACTGCCCATTTTTAAGTAGTATTGTACTTAAGCATCCTAAAGAGTGTCCTTGATTAAAAGAAAGTGAGCAATTTCCTACTTCCCACAGCTTTCAAATAATTTGGGTCAATGAGGAGAAAAAGAGAGCAGTTGTGTGTTGGGGCTCTTGTGATATTCAACTTGACATTTCTCATGACAGTTTTGCCATCCAATGCCTAGAAATGTGACCAGACTGGAGCCTTAGATGGGTTTTTCTCCATGGTTAGGGCACAGAAACCAGGGTGCTGGGAGCAGGAAGTTGCCGTGCCCTGGGCCCTGTGCTGAGCCTGAGCAGAGGAAGGGGGCGGTGGCCTAGTGCCTTTGCGGAGTCCTGTAGTGTCCTAGAAAAGAGTCTTCAGAAAACAAAAAGCATGGAAAAAAGAGGGGAATATTCATCGCTAGGATGATTGTGATCAATAGAAAAATAAATATTTTATGGAAGTGGTTTAAATGACCCTTTGTTGTCCCTTACCTTGGAATAGAAGCCAGCTTCTCAACAATCCTGGATTCTCTGGAAGGAATTAGTGTTTGGGGTAAGAGGTCTGGCTGATTTCACTACTCTGAGATCCTCAGAGTTGGTCACTACCTGATAGTTTCTGGGGAGAGACTCTTAATCTTCAGTTTCTCTGAACCCGGCACAGTACTGGGGCGCGTGCGCACACGTGAGTCCGTATTTCTGAGGTGACCTGGGAGTGTTAGCAGTGTTGTGCTCTGAATATGTGCCTTGTTTACTCTGACCTCCTGGCCTCCATCCAAGGTATTCCCTTCACCTGGGAAACCTTCCTCCATCCATTCATCCTATCCAAACTCATAACCTATGGTTTGAGCCACTAGATTCACCACTCACCTGACCTTTGCTTTGCATGCATCCGCTTCTCACATTTATGACTCCTTCAGTGTTATTTTACCTAGTTTCTTAATGGCTCTGCTTTGTGGGTTGCTTTTGGCAAAACCTTGTTTGCAGCTGGACTGTGTCTTTTTTTCTTGTCTTTTATAGCACCCTGTGCTGTGCTGGAGAGACACAGGTGATCCTCCAGGACATCGCTGTATATGAGTTCACTGAGGGTGAACATCTGAGAACTCCCCCCTCCTCTCTTCTTTTTACCCTTCCGGCCTACTTTCTTATCTTCCACTCTTGTATTTTCCATGAGTGTTTAATGGACACATCATTCTAAGGTCCCATGATGACTCTCCATGGGCTTACTTTGCTAGTGAGCAACATCAGCCCTAACCAAGTTGACAGGGGTGTGAGGGGTAGTAGGTGGCCCTGTTTGATCAGACTTAGCAGGGTTTGGAGTCCTTGCTTGTTTGCTCATGTTGTTTTCTGCTCTTTTCGGCACTGCTGCCCTTCTACCATCCAAAGGTCTCTGGTTTTCCCAATATAAATGTGTTGGGCTAGTGCTCAAGATAAAAGTGGGGAGAAAAGCCTGGAATATGAATCTCTTTGAAGGTGATAAGGCTCTCCTAGCCTCTGTAGTACACATCTGCTGGGTGGGAATAAGGAAATGTATGCAGGTGGCAAACACGCATTCCCAGTTTCCCTGCAACAACTTCTGTGCAGGGAGGACTTAGGGACAGCGTTCCTTTGTGGCCTCCTGGATTCTCATACTCACATATTTAATGGATAGGCTGAGATATTTCTTCAGAAACAAGTGCCTGTCCTTTCCTGAGGTACTCTGACATATTTCTCTGCTCTCCTGAGTGTTATCCTCTCTTCTTATTTTGGAACTTCTGTAGACCTTAAATTTAGCACATAGTCAAGTGATTTTTTTTGTTCATTAGAAAAAGTTAAGCTTATATATCCAATGTTTCTCCTGCTAGATCATGACCTCTTCAAAAGAACATCTGAGTACTTTTTTCTTTGTATCTGGTATTTCTTCTATGAATGGGTAGAAAATAGGTGCTCAAATTAGTGCCTGTATATGAACCTTCTATTAGCAAGGTCATGATGGAGGGCCATGGGCCTAGACTTTAATTTGAAGCTCAGTGAAGAGATGTAAACCTATTCTTCTTTTGAAGGGCTGAACCATGTTGGCCAAGTCTTTGCTTTTTCTGAACCTCAGATTTTAACTCACCATCTTGGGATAATAATACAAGTAACCATATCTCTCTATTTCTCATTTTAATTATAAAACTGGAGTTGTGGCAGTGGTATTACGAAGATTTAATAAAATCTTATATGAGGAATCAACTTATTATTTTCATATAAATTAGATTTAGAGTTACAATTTGAAGCCGAATATTGAAAACTTGTAAGTTGACTCAAAAATATGAAAGCCAGTACCTATATGACTTTTACTAAGTGGTAGCATTTATTAATATGTATAAAAGTTTTAAAAGAATTTTTCTCATTTAATTTTATGCAAAAAGCACCAGTAATGTTGCTTCACAGATGAGGAAACCAGCTTTAGAGGTTCAGGAATTTGCTCCAATTTACAAAGTCAGAAAGTGAGAGAGTCTAAGTTTATACTCAAGTGCTGTCTCTAGGCTGGGGGTTCTTGACTTCTGGCCATGTTGCTTGCCTCACTGGGCTCAGCCAGAGTGAAGAACATTTCCTGGAAGGTATCTCCTACATGTGTTGTACACTTGTTTGTCCTGCGCTATCCTTAAGCAGAGGTTTTTCACCTGGAGATTTCTTTCAGACTCTTTTAGAGACCTCAAAGCCAGGTGGTGTGGACAGCTGAGAAGATGGAGGAAACTTTCTTCCCTTTGATACAATCTCATCTTCCAATTGGATTTCAAGTTTGGTTCCAAACTGTGGAAGGGAACCCAATTACTCATAGAATCTTAAAGATGGAGAAAGTTAGGGGAGGATCCATGAAACTTCATGGATGCAGTGCAGAAATAGGATAACAAAGGGTAAGACATGTGAGCTTAAAGTAGAGACCAAGTCCCAGCACACGCACCAGAAAGACAGAAATCTGAATAGGGTACTCAGGACAGAATCTCATAACAACATTCACAATGGGGCATGAGAGTGAATCATAGGGATAGGCACAGTCTCTGCCCAGTGTTTAATTCCTCCCTCATGAGTAGATACTGATCCATGGAAATTGGACAAGATTATGGTTACTCACGGACTGGACACCATTCTCAGAAGACAGAAATCAGAGCAAAAAAGCAGGCCTGTTTGGGGTTCCTCAACTGAAGACAGAAGGAAGGATGACGTGAGAAAGCAAATGAACTCAACTCACAAAGGTCTATAGTACCTAAGTATGGGTGTGGCATGGTGGCAAGGTTTTAATTACACCACTAACATCCTAGCAGCATTAGTGTCTCACTTATTTGTTGCACAGAATCATAAGAAATAATGGTTCTGTGGGTTGGTTGGGCTCAGTTGGGTGGTGCAGGTCTTGGGTGGGATTTTCCTTGCAGTTTTAGTCCTACAGTGACTCATGTGGTCACTGGAGTCTACTAGAACCTCAACTGGGCTCATGTCCAGATGGAGTCTTCATTCAAAAGTCTGATATCCCAGTGGTGATGACTAGAAGAGCTGAGAACTGTTCAAGCATCTTTTTTGTTTTCCTCACATAGTCTCTCCTTCTGGCAGGCTTGGGCTTCCTCACACCAAGTCAGTGTCAGAGTAGTTGGACCTTTTACACAGCAGTTGGTTTCCGCCAGAGGAAGTGTTAACTGGGCAGGTGCTAAAGGTCATCTTCTGATCTCGCCACAGAATCATATAGTGGTCACTTCTGTAGTATTTTTGTTGGTCAAATGTGAGCCATCAGACAGTCCTATATTCAAGAGGAGATGTGCACATAGTGATGTGAACACTAGGGAGTTATTCTTTGTGGGACCATTTTCAGAGACCATTAATTCTAATTTTACCAGCCGTGTGAATGTAGACAAGGCAGAGAACATTTAGTGCCTCAGTGTTTTCATCGTGGAATTGGAGAGGAAATTGCCATGGCTACCTTGGAGGGTTGTTTCCCTCTGTGTCTCACACTAGCTCCATCATGGTTGTTGCTTACTAGCTACGTGCTACCTTCTCCTAGCACTTGAATTTCTCCCTAATATTTCAGTGGGTCTTGTTTTCCCAGACAGGTGGAAGCTCTTTAAATGCTCATCCTCTACCCACTTTAAATTTCTTTCGGTTTCCCTCAATAAAGTCCTGCTGGAAGAAACTGAAAAAGAAAGAGATAAGGGAGCTGGGGCCCTGCAAAGAAGCTTGGGCATCTTTATAATTTTCTCTGGGCTCAGCATAGCACTCCAGCTCCTGGAAATCTGACCTTTGCCTTTTCTGGAAAAAACTAATAAGTTATACTAGATTCTAAGGGGGGCATTATTAATCTAGTTAATAGATTGCACTGTTTTTATGAGGGCTTTAGCCCATTAATTGTTTCCATGCAAATGGATGCTGTTAATTACAAATTAATCTTATCTTTTCGTTAAGGCAGGGCCATCAGGACCTCCACTTGGCAATGCTTGTTGGCACTTGATATGAATCAATGCTTCTACTTGAAAGTAATAAAACTGCATTTCTTTAAAGATAGTTAATAAATCAGATTTTCATTAATGCAGATAGGCCAGACCCCCGACTTGTCTAATTTAATGAGGTTCTAATTCATTACAGTGATTCATGCATTGCCCTGGGGATGGTGGCCAGCAGGGCAGGGCACATAGTAGGCAGTTAATAATGCCTATATTTTCTGGGCTCTCCTGTGGTGGGGAAATGCTCTGCTGGTCTCTCTGCACTCTGTTGTGCCATTTTGGTTCTTATTAGCCTTGGCCCCATTTCCCAGTTGGTCACACAGGACCCCAAAGAGGAAACACAAGATTCTAGCAAAGTCTGTGGCTTCTATGCAGTATCTATGTGAAGAACTCGGCATCTTTAATTGAGAAAGAGAGGTGTGGGCATCAGAAGCACCATTTGGCTCCATTAGCTGGTGCTTGGGCTCAGGAGTTGAAGCAGTTGGATGGGGATTATTAACTGACCTTGGACCACCTACTTGGGCGTGAAGAAAGAAAAACCAAAAAATATGATCCCAGTTTTTCCCTGAGGCCCCTGACTCACTGATTCCTAAACCAGTTTCTCTTCCTAGGCAGACTTCTCCTTCCATGAAAGTGAATTCCTCCTGAGTGTACTTATTGTCAACTTGGGCTAGACCTCCACTCACCTCCTTCTAGTTACACACTATGGTCTTAGGAGCCAAACCTTGGCTTTCTCTGTTTAGAACAAGTGCTGATCATCAGAAGAACTTTGCCTTTTTCCATTTTGCTCATCTACCTGGTAAACTAGGGTCTAGTACAGATGTACCACTGAAATGCAAGATGGCAAGTGCGAATGTGTGTGTGTGTGTGAGAGTGTGAATGTGGGGGGGGCGATGTGCATGTATATGAAAGAGGAACCATGGCTTCCCTTATAGATTTGGGGAGCCAGCAGCGTGATGAAACACTTCCCTCCATGCCGCTGAATTCATTTCTCTAAAGTTCCTCTGTGCACAGAACCATTTGTTTCCACATTGTTTTTATTAAACAAGAAAGGCGAGCTTTATTACTGCGCAAATGAAAGCAGCCGGCAAAGACAGATACTTCCCAGATTCTTATTAATCTCCAAGAGTTATGGGGCCTCTGAAGTCCCACAGAAATTAACATACTCCACAGAATTCTCTCAGCAAGTCATCAGGTGCAGCTCCCTTCCCCTGCAGGCAGCAATAACTGCCCTCCCCTGGCCAACCCAGGGCTCCCTGAGCCTGTAGAAGGTTGTCACCCTCTCACCCTCTCATGTGACGCCACCCTCTCTTGGGTTGCCTGTGTGCTAACCTTGTGCTTCAATGCACAATTATGGATTTATTTGTACATCTATTCTGGGCATCGCCTGGAACTGTGAATTTAGGTGTTGTTCAATTCACTTCCATACACAATTAAATATGTATGGATTATTTACTACTGTAGTGCGAGAGACTCTTGACATCTGTGAGATGATATCCTGAGGCTTTTGTGAATCTGAAACACATGAAAAACACAGTCATGTATAATTCCCCCTCTCTACAAATGCCGTACAGTGATTGCTCCCTCATTCTACAAATGTTTATGCAGTGCCTTCCGTGTGCTAGACTGGTACAGTACGCTGCCCTCAGAGTACTAGGTCTGATGGGGCTGCTGGGGATGCATGGGAGGATTTGAGTGAAGGAACAATGGGCTACATCTTGTGATTTTCCAGGTTTGTACCAGCTGCTGTGCTAAGAACTGTCCATTAGGGGCACAGCAGACGTTAACTGACTGGTTGTGAGATGTTGAAACAACCAGAGAAGATGAGATAGATTAGGATGGGTGGGAAGTGGGAACTGAAGAAATTCAAGGCATGATGTGTTGGTACAGAGTTGCCAGTAGGAGCTCACATTGTATCTTCTGATTCTTAACTAAAGGTGCGGTGCCTGCAGATGGGAAGAACTGCAGCACTGGGGATGAATAGGTGCTGGGGAAGTCAGCAGCCTCACTCATAAGGATTACTGTTCAGTCCCTGAATGGAAATCTGACCCCAGCAAAATGGTGACTTCCTAGCTTATAAGACTTGGGGTCACTTGCAAGTAGTCAAAGATAGAATAATAGAATCTGTGAATGACAGGGGCTGTAAAATCAATCAATCAATCAATCAATCAATCTATCTATATCTATCTATCTATTTCATTTTAACGCATTTTCAAAGTAATTTTCCATTAAAGAAGTAAAGTATCCCAAGTGTCTTGTTAGTCTGAATTTATAGGTGAGAAAGCAAAGGCTTACAGAATTCAGGAGAATTTTCTAAAATCACAATATAATTAGACAGGCCCAAGGGTAAAGCCTGGATCTCTTGTACCCAGGTATGTCCTTTCCCATGATCACAGCATATGAACTCTCTGTTGTACACTAGGGATGGAGGATGATGAAGAGGAGGAAAAATAATCCATATGGAGATCTGGTCCTTATCCAGGAGAAGCTAATAGTTTCATTGCAGTTAAGGTTCTTACATGAGATGATCAAAAATATGGTGAATGTGTAAATCGTACAAATTTCTTACAGTGAAAGATACATTGTTATTAATTCCTCTCAAACTACTCCCCCTTACTTAGAACACACCTTCATGACTGCTTCAGAAAGTGGCAAGATTGATGGGATAAGTGTGTTTGAAGTGAGGAGAGTATTTCGAGGGGGATAAATGGCTATATGTCTTTCACTATAATACGTTTCTTCAATTTAAACACACACCATATTTTTATCACATTTTATATATACATGTAACTCTGTGGTGGCTTTGGTTAGAGCTCAAAGTACTTTTTGAACAGATGCAAGTGTTGGGATTTGCTACCAGTACCTCCTGCCTTTCTTTGAATTCTACCCCATGGCATATTCCCTGATGGGTTGAGGGCCCCAAGGCAAAGCCTGTGGAGCTGGGTCATATCTATGGAATTGCCAACCACCCCATGTGTTTTGAGAAATCTGATTTTCTAATCCCATGTTTCTACCTTTCTACTCAAATCACTTGGTGCAAGCAAGGCTAGGGGCCTAGGACTTCTTACAATAAGGTCATTTCTGACATCAGTGCTTTTACCTACCTTGGCCCTTGGCTCCTTCCCACCTGGGTAAAATTCATCTCTCTTTGCAGAGAGGTCCCAGTCCCACTGTTCCAAGAATCTGTCTATTGTTGTGCACCAACAACTCCCCTTGAGGCACAGAAGGGAAAAATCTTGAAAAACTTACAAGCTTGTGTGAAGGTTAGAAAAAAATCTGGAAAAACTTGAACTGGGAATGGAACAGAAGTGTAAGAGGAAACATAATGACTTGCTTCTTACCACACACCTAGATTTGGGCATTTCTGGTGCTTGAAAGAAGTGAAACTACAGATCAGTTTGTATCACTTAGGAATGACATTGTGGCACTTGGTCTCCTTAAATGGGGAACATAAACCGAGTTGAAGATTCTGCAGCTTCCATAGAAGTTCTGAGGGATCCCTCTGGTAGGGACTGGGGAGGGTGCCAGGCAACTGGTGAGCTGGAAAGGGCAGGTCTTCCTTCCTCAGGGATGAGGCCTCTGGGGAGCTGGGGTCTAGAATGCAGCAGGAAGAGGAGGCCTGGGTGGGCCAATTCTGCTGCTGCTCTTTTTGGCTTGGAAAGAGTCCACTTGCCTACTGACTCCAGAGAGTACACCAGGCCCTAGACTGAAGAGTACATTACAGTGGGGGTTAGGGAGCCCATTACTACTCTGTTCCTCTCCCTAGCACTCCAAATGAAGGCTGATCCAAGGCTAGAGCTTCTCATCATCCTTTACTCCCCTATCCTAGGCACTGAAAGTAATTGAGATGCGTGTGCTGCATAGTACCTGGGCTGGGCAAGTTGACTTCTTCTGCAGGCTCCTTTCATGACCTAAGTCATGGCCATTACCAGAACAAAGACTTCTATGCTCTTTCTTCAGGCATTATCACCAATATTAAAAGTTTTTTTTCTCTTTGTGGTGCTAAGTGATTGAACCCAGGCCCTTGTCCATATTAGGCAAATGTGCTATCCCTGAATTATACCTCCAATCCTCATTATCAGTACTAGCGTGAAATTACCAGAACTATATTGGAAGAGACCAGAGTCTGGTGTAAAGATAGGTTCCTGCCCCAGGATCTGTGCAGTGAGTACAAGTTTGGATGGAATCTGTGATGTGTATGTGTGTGCATGTATGAGGAAGGTCATGGCTGCTGCGATAGCTTCTAATATTCTTCTGGTGCTTTAAACTGACAAAGCTTCTAGAGATTGCTTGAATAGTGGAGACCTCAGGTTCTGTCTTTCTGAACATTTCCAAGTCTCTGGATTGTGATCGATCTCTGAGCCAGTTGGCTGGCCAGGAATGATTGTCTGATGTGACATTTACATATACAGCCTGATATTTTCCACATCAGTGATCCACTTCTTTTTCTGTTTATTTCTGTTCATTTTTTTTTTGTGGCTCTGGGGATTGAACTGATGACCTTGCACTTGCCAGGCAGGCGCTTAGGCTACTGAGCTAGATCCCCAGCCCTTTCTGTTCATTGTTATAACCCTAGTGTACATTTAGATCTGCGAGTTCAGAAAATCCAGCTACCACACTGGCATTCTTTTTGTCAATGCTGGTTAGATTTCCAGGCTCACTTTTCTCTTATCCTTTTCCTGTTGGATATCATGTCACTGGTGCGGCATGATCCAGCAGATGGGTCTCCTGAGAAGGGCTCCTGTGTTCCTCAGGACCACCCTACTCCTTAGTGGTGAGAGGATGTGCAAATGGGCACTGGAGTCCTTCAGCAGGAAGGAGATGGTACAGAAGGAAAGGTTAGCACTCTAATCTTTGGGACTCATTCTCATAAGAAAGACCAAAGAGAGGAACAGGCTTAGCTGGCTCACAGGGGTCTTACTATGGGTGTGCAACCTACCTGTGAGACCTCAAGTACAGGACTGTGAGACAGAGAGAGAGAGAAAGAGGAAGGGGCAAAATGAGGTGGGAAGAGAAGAAAAAAGAAGAGGAGAGGGAAGGAGAAAAGGGGAAAGTGGAGAGGGGAAAACAAGGATCTGGAAGATGTACTAAACCTAGAATGAAGATTTGTGGATTGAGAGCCAAATTCCATATTTGCTAGTTTTAAGAACTAAACAAGTTGCCAGGCGTGGTGGCTCACGCCTGTAATCCCAGCACTCGGGAGGCTGAGACAGGCGGATCACTGTGAGTTCGAGACCAGCCTGAGCTACAAAGTGAGCTCAAGGCCAGCCTGAACGGCATAGTGAGACCCTGTCTCAAAAACAGGGCTGGGGATCTAGCTCACTGGTCTAAGCGCCTGCCTGGCAAGCGCAAGGTCCTGAGTTCAATCCCCGGTGCCGCAAAAAAAAAAAAAAAAAAAAAAAAAAGAACTAAACAAGTTATTTTTTTCTCTGAGCTTGAGTGCCCTTCCTGTGATATGAACTATATCGTAACTGACCAACCTAACAGACAATTGTGAAAACTCAATGAGGTAATGTGTGTGGATGCATCTCGTAGTGTGAAATGTTCTCTAGCATAAATAAGCATATATATGTGGGATTATGCTGACACACTGATTTGTATTTTGCCATAATGGTAGCACTGTCCTCTGCAGGTGTCACATCAATTGCCGTTGTACCTTTGTCTTTTCTGGTCCCCACATTTGATGAACTTTTGCCATTTAAGCCCAGGTCCTCGCAAATTAATTAATGAGAAATAGTTTTCCAGCATCTACGAAATTCTTCTGGCCTTCGAGAAGCATTTGTTGGTTGCCAAGCTGCCACTGTTGCCTCCTTTTTCCAAACTGTGGGCCTGTGATGGGAGAGAATAACTTAGGGAGGGCTTGCTCCCTGGTCCCACTTTCCTATCCTATGCTATCAGGTGGAATTGTGAGTTGTGTTAAATGTGAGCACAGATGGGATAGTGTCATTGAAATGTTGAGGAACTATCGTATTTGTATAATCCTTTATTATTCTAATGAGTGATGCTAAATGAAATGGTAGCTGATGTTTTCTGCATCTGCCCTGAACATGAATGAGGAGAGAACCACAGTACAATTAATTGCTCTTCCTCAAGAGAGTCAGTTTCCAGTTGGAATCTCAAAGCTCCATAGCAAGTCTAGACAGATCGAGAGGTGCTTCTTTAAGAAACAGCAGCACAGAGAGCCAAGAAAAACACCTTCCAACCCCTTTTCCTACTTTGTTGACACCACTAGCTATCATGGGAAGCCTCTATCCTTAGGTATAGGATAAGGGGAGAAACATGGTAGAAATTAACCTTTTATGGGGATTGTAACATTCTAATACATACTGACTTCGTTTTTCTGTTTGACCACTGTGCACAGACAAGAAGGAAGTCAAATATGAGGGTGAGAGCAGAGAGCTAGACATATAGCTGCTGTCTAACTACTCAGGACCTGTAATCTGGTCCTCAAGCACCCAAGTCCTTAGCTTCTTCTCTAGTTTGTCTCTGAAAGTGTGTTTCATTCTCCCAAGGAGAATAGAAAAACCTCAAAGGTGGGATATTTTGCAGACCCAAAATATTTTCTTGTAGCTTATAGCTGTAGCATATCAAAAGACTCCTCTAACTGCCTGTTGAATTGCAGGGCACAGAAGAAGATCGATAATAACAAGTCAGGCACTCTTCTAAATATTTTACACGTATCACCCCAGTGAATTCCCATGGAGCCCAAGGAGGTAAACACCACAATTAGCCCCATTTTATGACAAAGTAGCCAAGGCAAAGGAAGGTTGAACAATTCTGTGATTTGGGTTACTTATCTACTAAGTGGTAAAGCTGGGTTTGAACCAGAGACTGGCTCCATGATCCCAGGCTCCTAATCACTGTACTATCTCTGCCCTCTCTTTGTGTGTGTGTGCATGTGTGTGTCTGTGCGTGTGTGTGTGTGTGTGCACGTGTGTGTGTGAGTGTGTGTGGTTTGGGGTAGTGGGAGACTGATTTGGCAGGCATATGGTCCACATTAGTATAGAAGGAGCAGTTAGAAATTAAATCCTTGTGGACTTTGAAAACATCTCTTTTAAATAGAGCACATCCTTTAACGATTTATTGCAGTTCCCACAAACAGAATGATCCCAAAATAGATCATTCCTTCATATGCTATGTTTGTATCAGCCTCATCCTCATAGCAATTTTAGAACTTTAGGTAATCTTTACTTTCTATTAGTTGTAGCGCTTTGCATTCTCTTAGAGAGTTCTTTCTGAAAACATTCTTTTTGACTCTTGAAAAGTGCTTGGGCAAGCAGGCAGCGATGCTGGTGGCAGAAGGAAAGATTCTGAGCAAGATGGCTGCAGTTAGGCCGCTGTTAGCCTCCTTCTCTTGAAGATTAATCGTGTGTATTCGAATAGAGCTGGGATGAATGTGGCAGTCCAGGCTAGTCTCCTCTGGCATCTCCCATAGCTCTCAGCACAAGGCCTTGCATGGAGCCCATATTTGATTACCTCATGTTTATTCATTAGAAGCCCACACCAGAGAGAAACGACCTCTCCATTTGACCCTTTCTAAACTTGGTTTGCTCTATAGGTGAGTCTTAGGTCAGCCTTGGTGGGCTCCAAAGTGATTTGCTCAGCTTAAGAGTTTTATGGAATTTTCCTCACTGAGGATGATGCCATTTCTAGAAAACAATTTTTTTGGGCTGATTTCATTTGTTATTAAACAGCCTATCACTTGAAACACTGAGAGAAGATGTGTTTTCTCAGCTCTAGTGAGGTTGTCTTATGGGAGAAGTTCTGTATAACAAAGGTGCAGGAAACCCAGTGATATGATTTAGAAGCAATTCGCCAGGTCAGAGACACTGTTAAATCAGAAATGTGGCAAGGGGACAGGAGAAAAATCTGGGGCAATTATTTTGTCTACAAATCAAGGACACAGCAAACTTTCTTACTTTTAACTTCTATTGAAACAATGACCATAAACAATGTGCATTGGTAAAAACTAATTAAACAGCCACTCTAAATCAACAAAAAAGGATAAATTGAATTTTAAGTAACATATGCACCCATGAAATGTGCTTCTCCTTGTTTGAGACCCACCCTACTGCTGACACTTCTGCAAGTCAGGGCTCACTGATTGGACTTGATTAGCCTGTCCCTAAGACCTCAAATGG
>RJWT010002527.1:0-20658 GCA_004365215.1 Cuniculus paca | reverse complement strand
AAGGCATTTGACCAACTAAAATATTCTCTTTTTTCCCCCTGCTTATCTAAATTCTACTCATCCTTGTAAAGCCTTGCTTCTTTTGTCTAGTCCACTCAACTGGCCTCCAACACTCCTGCCTCTTAATAAAAGCATCAGTGAGTGTCTGCATCTCTTATTGGCCCCATTTTACACTTGGCTTCATGGAAGATATTGATTCAGTTCTCGCTATTTTTACCTGTTTCATAGTCTCCCAGCTTCCACGTGAACCAGGAAGGGTTAGGTTGTACAGGAACAAAGGATTTATAAATGTCAATGGCTTAACACTACAAAGGTTTAGTTTTTGTATATGTAAAATTAGTTGCAAGTCAAAGTAACTTGCAAGTAACTGACCTGAATGTGGGCACTCAAGGTAGGAAGCTAAGCAGATCTTTTTCCCCCAGGAACTGTACTCTGGAGCACTGTGTCTTTTTGATTACTGTACCACAGTAGGTTGTTCTTTTCCCTTTCTCATCCCAGATGTGGCACTTATCATTCCTGCTCATGTTTCATTGGCTGGCTTGTCATACAACCCTGCCCACTCATAAGGCAGTTAAATAAACAATTTTCCAGGTGTCTGGAAGGGGAGGAAAACTGGGTGGTGGGAACCACTGTGATGTTAGCCACATTCCCAATTAAATAATAATTTACGAGAATACTGTATCTGGTATATGCCATTATGTTTTAGGTAAAACAGACTCCTAATAGGTGTTTGTTGAATGAATGACATCATCAGTTAGCTCTTAAGAAACACTAATTTGTGATACAATTTATGATTAGCACAAGCAGAGTGGAATAAAGACCTGCAATTTAAGACCTGGAACCTGACAGAGGTTGGAGTGAGAACAATGTAAATAGGATGTTTAGGGCAGGCTTGACTGAGATGGCACTGGAGAAGAAACAGGCAGGTATTTGTGGGAAGAACACCCAGGAGGAGGGAACAGCTTCTATGAATCCTTAAGGAGAGGCATGCTTGAAGAATAACTAGGGGGTTACGGCATTGTTGGAGTGAGCCAGAAGCAGGTTATGGGGGCCATCTCATGAGGACTGTGGGCCTGGGGAGGAGTTGGGTTTTCTATGAGTAACATGAAAAGCCAGTGAACGTGAAAGCCAATGAAAGACTGTGGACAAAAAAGTGACATGATCTGTGTTGCAAATTGATTGTAGGGAGCAAGTTTAAAAGCTTAGAACTCAGTTTTGGAGGTAAAACTAATCAGCCAGGAGGAGAAGATAGTGTTTCAAATAGGGTGCCTACAGGTGATATATTTTTAGCTGGATGTACATATATGTGTATCTGTGGAATATATGTATATATTTAATACTCATATACTACGTTTTATAGTACATTTGTACTATATGTACTATTTATATCACACATATAATACATATATGTCATGGATATGTGTATTTTATTCCAAGGGGAAAATCTAACTGTCTCATTTGCATACAAAGTTACTTTTTTTTCGTTCTTATTATATACCTTACATTTGTCTTGCCAGAGAAAATTTTCATGTGTTATATCACAAAACAACAACTATAAAAAAGAAATGGGCTTGCACTCTTATCGTCCGTCTCCGACATGCCATCTTTATGGAGAGCATCTGGCCTAGGTCCCAGGTAGAAAGTGCCTAGGCTTTGTGCCCTGCTTTCCTAGGATGGCTTTTCCCTTATGAGCCTCCCAAACACTTACATTACAAGATCTTAGGAAAGAAACTTAATCAACAGAGTCAAATGGGTGGTGAGATGAGTTTTGTATAATCCCCACACTCATCGAGTCTGAGCATCTCTTAATAAAACTCACAGTTGTTGTGGGGAAGGGATATGGGGCTCCAGTCTCTCCAGCCTGCTGAGCTACCACCTGCTCCTGGCAGGGGCTGCACCATTAATCCCCTGAGCATCATAGCTTATTTCCCAGACTCCTTTCTCTTTCAGAAAGAAAATAACCACTGATCTGTGAGGCGCATCAGAATCTTTCTCCAATGCCAGTGAAGTCTCTGTGGCCACTGCCTGTGTCATGCTACCAGTGACCCTTAGAGTGACAACGATCCTCCACTGCCATTGTTTGGGGATTTTCTTTGAACTGACTAACACCTGCTTGCTCATGTTTCACTGTCTCTGGCCTGCCAAAGTTAGAGCTACTTCCTCTCTCTGTGTTGGGCCTCTGTTCATTTTTCTTTACTTTATTGCCATGTAATAGTGATGGCTAGATGAGACCAAGTCTAAGAGGGTTTCACGATCTTCCCTTAAATTGTTATAGGAATCAGGAGATTTCTACATGCTGCTGGTATTGCTTCTACAGTGCCTGAATGGGCTCTTCTTGGTTTTCCTAGCCTATCTTGAACAACAACTAAGAAAGTGGTTGATCAGCCCTAGTAATTACCTCCTATGAATTAGGTGTCCTGTGCTTTCTGAGAATATTAACTGTTTGATAAACATGTAGCAAACATTCCTCACTAGGCTGTCACTCTTCACTAATTGTGCTGGTTATTCTTGATCATCATTCCTACCCCTAGCATTTTCTGCCCTTTACTGTCTTGCCCTCTGCTCTGGGATGCTGACTCCTCCATATCACATCCAGGTTCCCTTCAGTCCTCTGTCTTCCTGTTGCGTTTAGACATTGGGGACCAGGATTCTGGGTTGGTTGGAAGGAAAAAAAAAATCAAGGTGTTTTTTCCCTGTTTTTTATTTTTTCCTTTTGGGTAGAAGTTCTGGCTGAGGTAGTTTCTGTACACCTGCAGCTCCTGACAGCTGGGCCTTCTTCCAGGGCTCCAGTTCTCACTGGGTTCTGCTGACACCATTTTCTCTCTCTCTCCTTACTCTTCCTGACCTGGGGTGGCAACATACCCAGCTGTTACTTATCCCTGGGTGCCTTGGCATCTCTTGTTGACTTCCTTAAACCTGCAGCTAGTTTTGCCATTAAATTCTTTTCAAAGCCTCATCTTGAGAGCCTTCCATTTCCTGCTGGGCCTTCATCAATGAACATTTCTCTATGAAGGCTGGGACAATATTAGGCTATAGGTTTGAAAGTTCCATTGTCATCTTTCAGGGTTTCTTTTCTTATCCTTTTCTACTTTACACTTTGGTTAGAAGATTAATTACAGTCACCTTCAGTGATAGGCATAAAGGCCATCTACCAGTGAAGGAACACTGGTATGAGTTTGATGTCATGTATGTGTATGTGTGTGTCTATGTGCATATATGAGATGAAAATGTAAAGGTCTGTGGGTTGTCTTAAGGATTCACAGACCAAAGGTTTAAGATATGACACTATCAAAATAATATTAGTGGTGATCATGAAAGATGATATTCTTATTTATTCAATACCTAGTATGTGTCAAGCATCAGAACTCTATGTAGATTATTTCCAGTTCTCATTGTCACCTTACGATGTTGTTAAGATCTTTGTTTTATAGATAAGAAGCTTGATACCAAGTGCTGTGCTCAATAGTTCTCAAGTTGGGATTTAAAATCAGGTCTTTCCAACTCTAAACCATAATAGTTCTTTTAGTTATACCACACTGACTCAGAGACAGAAAATCATACAGGTTAATGTATGTGATTCAGGGCTCAAATGGGACACAGCTCCAACTCTGTATGTGATGAAACGTTGGCTCCAAGAAGAGGGATGTGGGACATGAGAAGTTTCATTAAGGAGACAAGATCTGACCTGCATATTGAAGGGAAGAAATGAGGATGTGTAGAGAAAGAGAAAAAGACAAATGAAGATACCAACACCAGTGCTGATTCCAGCAGTAATGACTCCCCAACTTGAGCTCAGCAAGAGGCTGCCCTTGCCACTTTTTTCTTAAGACCCTGGGCTCCAGTGGTCTGGGCTGCCCCAGGCTAGGATTTAGTGTGTAGCAGCAGAGTTTAATTTTCCCAAGGCACAGCTGCCTGCACTTAAAGTTTCTTAATTAGTCAGTTCTTGTTTGGATTTCCTGTGAGAACAAGGGCTATGAGTTTCTGCTTTGCCTCGCCCCTTGCTTTATGATGGTCTAAAGGGAACATTTGCTCTGGGATCATTCTCAGGAACTTTTTCATCCATCTGTCTAGGCATCCATTTCTCCATTCATTTCCTTACTCACTTTAAATCAATGCACTTGTCCACTATTTTCTTGTCCACTCTTAACCATATATCTGCACATAAGCATCCAGTAAGTCCTCAACTGTGGACCATGCTACACACCTGTACTAAGGTTGGTAATGCTAATAATGGAACCATGATCTAACCAGGAACTCAATACTTCATGGCAACCCTGTTGTATGTTCATAATGCTCTTCCATTCCTAAAGATGGTCATTCCAGACTGTCATCATTTTTCTGTAGACACTTGTTGCACACTACTACCTCTGACTCATTCAGCTCCCCGTTGTTTTCTCCTGCTCCATCCCTCCCCACAAGTAATTTCTTTAACATCTTGCAGGCTCTGTACTGGCAGCATCTGGACAGCTCATCTCTCTTCCCTTACAGCCTTTCATGCTAAGAATTGTCATGCTTCTCATTCACCTACGATCTTTCAGTATTCCTACAAACTCATGGAAATATAGGTGGCAAATTCTCCAATACCCCTCAAATGGCAGAACACATAGGGTTTCTCTGGTTCTTCCTTCTGCAGCATTTAACTTTGACACTCTATTATGCATGATCTGGTAAATGTCTTTTTTCTTATGATTTCTGAGACACCCTCCCATTTTTCTATGGTCTCCTCCTTTATTCCTAACCATCTCCACATCTATTTTACCCTCTGTTATTTCTGCTCCTTTCCTAACTCAAATATAAAGCACATCTTTCTTTTTCAGGGGTTAAGCCCTGCCTCATGGTACAGTGGTTAGAAGAATGGACTGTAGACCTAATCAACTTGAGTTTGAGGTTTGGAATTCTGGGTCTACTACTTCCTAATTGAGCAACTTATCATACCTCGGTGGCTTTATGTTGAAATGAAGACTAGTCATAATCGGTGTTCATAAACCTGAATTGTTATCCATTCAGTTGTCTGAACAAGAAACCTAGTTGTCATTTACACTATTCCTTCTTCCTCACTGCTTCATTTATCTTTTGAGCGGCATCCTAATCTTCTGATGGACTCTCAGAACTGATCATTTTTTGTTTTCTTCACAGCTGTCCCAGTTCAGAACTCATGAGGCATTTGATCTTAAGTGTTCTATTTGTTTTGGCTTTACCTGCCTTGATCCAATTTTGCTTTGTAGCCAAAGTAATCTTTCTAAGGAATAAGTATGACCCCACTCATGTTTAAAATCCTCCTGGGATTTCTACTGCCTTCAGGAGAGTCTAAATGCCTTGGTATGTGATGGAAGACTCTTAAAGATCTACTTCCATGTTTCTTCTGGTTATATTTTCTATCTTCTGAAAGTTTCCCAAAATCTATCCCACAATATACTCTTATAATCTTCAAAAGATGCCCATTAAATATAGGTCTAGATCTGCTGGATGAGACTCACTGGTATTGACTATCCCCAAAATTTGCATATTTGACCAGGGCTATATAGTCAGCTGGTTTTCACTGCCTATTGTATAATCCTTGTTTTTTTTCCCCCCTCTCTCCTTCTTCCTCCTCCTTTTTGGCCTCACACACAGAGCAGGGCCAGGTTTTATTCCAGCAAACTTGGGTAACAATAGATATGATTGTCAGCCTCCCTGGGGCTGGCCAGGTTTTTATGAAATTAGACATATTTGTCTTGATGTTTAGGAGCAAGCATGAAATTCAAATCTGTGTGTTGGCATTCCGCAGGCTGGGCCTTTAATATTCAATGACATAACTTCATTGCGGTTTTGACAACACTATATAGAAGTTGTGCTTACCATTGAAAATTAAAGCCACTGAAAGCGTTGACAACAGCAAAATTGTGAATGCTTCCCAGCTCCTGAAGTGATTGCTATTCCAGTTTGTCTAGAAGTGCTTATTGTGTTTGTAATACCGTCAGTTCCACTTAAAGACGACTTGAAGTCGATGCCATACAGGTGAGTACCAAAGAAATCTCTGCCTTCCTTTCTCTCTACTCCTACATTACCTCCTGTACAATTTTTCTACTGAGGGTCTATTTGCATTTAGTTATAGAGCCCCTGATTCTCTCAACTTCTGGGTCAATTGATTGCATTTCTCTTTCAAATTGCCAGGTTCGTTGAACCTTTTTTTGGTGGTTATTTTCCTTTTCTTTATCTTTTTCTCTCATATAAGTTTCAGGGAAATTGGGCTATAGTGACTTACTGCACAAATCCCTTGAGCATGTTATCAAGTCTTCTTGTGTGTAAAGTGAATCTCGAGTGGAGTGGTAAGGAGGATTTGGTATCTGAGGAAGGTTTACAAGGGGCCATCCTTTGAAACTAATGCTAAGAGCAGGAAAGAATGCTGTATTGACTGTGACTTCAAGTTGAGGCCTTATAATGTTAGAAATAGTAAAAAGAAAACTTAAAAATAATTATTTAATTATAGTCTACTTTGCTGGTCGTGGTAGTGGTAGTGCCAGGCAGACTAATTCACAGACAAGTTTGATGGCCTCCTGCTTAGATTGGTTACTTAGTTTTGTCCCCAAAGGAGAGATTTTTTTTCCCTTGACTCGGGTCAAGGTGGTTGGTTTTATCTGAACATATCCTTCACATGAGCCTTTCATGCTCAAGTAAGCTGAGACCCTTAAAATGTAAAGCTACAATGCAGAGAGGATAGATCAAAGTACTGTCTGGAGCACTGAACTCAGTGACCCTGGAGAGACCTTTGTAGCCAAAGGAGGGGCAAAATCTGCAGAAAGTCATGCAGCATGATAGGGCAGCCGTGCATGTACCTTCATCCGCCGTGGGAGAGGCACCCATGGATGTCCAATGTTGTAACTCCAGCATCTCTTTGCTGAGGGTAGCTTCTTTGGCTCGGACCTAAGAAGATCTCAGGTAGCCTCTCTTTGCTTAACCCATATCTAGTCTATTAGAAACACTCACACAACTCTTTCTTTATTCTAGGAGTCCTGGTGAACAGCTCTCAACAGTGAGCAGTTGGTCACCTCTGACCCCACTCTGTAGATTTCTAGACAGAAGTTACACTCCTGGTTCCAGTACCCTTAACTTTATCTTTTCCCTTTGTCTTCAAATTGCAGAAATACATTCTAAATGTCTGCAAATGGGCCCACTGGAAAACAGTCATTAAGCCTGGAAGGAGCAGATAGTGTTTTTCCTATGCTCCCCAAATACTTGACTGAACTGAGGGATGCCCAAATTGCAAAACCTGTTTAGTTTCTTTTGCTTTGTAAAGTCTGCATACAGGAACAGGGTTGAAAAGCGAAGCAAGAAGTGTCCCATTCTATCTTGCAACTCATACTTTGTCATAATGGTCTTACAGTTTACAGTACTGATAAACTGAGGAAAAGGTTTTAAAATGGTAAAAGATGATAAAAGAGATGTTACATGTCCCATATCCACAAGTTCCATTTACACAGATAATTAACACTGGGTAAGGCTAGAATTTGGATGGGTGGTGGAAAAGAGAAAGTAAGTCTGTGTGTTCAAAGAATTCAGTTTTAGTCTTGTTGCAGTCTACTGCTTTCCTACTTGAAATTCAAGACTCAAACATTCTGAGATGATGAGCCAAGCTTTAAGGATCCTCCTGGCTGGGAATGACTGGCTGAGAAAATACATCCAGGGTCCAGGCAGCTCCTGCAGGGAAGAGCTGAGGGTGACGAAATACAACACTTATACTAAGCACCATGTGCATGTGAACTTTGTCCTATTAGCTTACATGTTTTTGATCAATTCCAGAAACCTTCTGAGATACAAGTAGGGGAAGATGTAAACTTGGATGAACAACATTTACTTTGCAGAAGTGTTTAGACACCCGATCGATCATTCTTTTAATGTATGCAATATGTAACACACACACACACACACACACACACACACACACATGCATACACCACTGTATTACTCAAGACTCTATTCCAGGAGTTGTGAGAGACAGTAAAGTCTTCAGGAAGCTCAAGAGATGAGAGACATGTAGCTTATACTTCTGCTTACTACCAGAGGTAGTGTGAAAATATATCAGAATGTGAGGACAAAGAAAGCAAAGACAGGTCAGCAAAAGAAAAGATACCTTCTTGTTGCTAAGTCTAAGAACACACAGGAAGAGAAGAATAAATCTGTGTCTCACTTTAGACTTTACTTCACTACCTCATCAAGTGCTGGTTTCTTGACTGTGCTGTTATGGCCTTGAGGTTCTCCAGATGCATAGATGTTGATTGTATACAGTGCTGCCCAGGACTTTGATAGGGCCTCTGATGTTATGCTTAGTGTTTTATGCTCAATATATTTTCTGGCACACAGTAGGTCTTCACTAGGGATTTGTGAGTTCACTGAATGACAGCCTGAGCAGAAATTGCTGGAGTCTTGTTGATGCAAGGCACCTCTGGCTTTGATCCTAACTGGGATGGGGCTCAAGGAGCTGTGTCAGGAAGCCAAAGCCAAACCTTTGAGGACTGATTCTAACAGGACAGAAATGTCCCATAAGAACCTTTGTGTTCCAGGCTTTTTTCTCTACCTGTCCCTTTGACAGTTATTGGCTAGCTATTTCCCTTTGGGGAATGTGTTTCAAAGCCTCTTTCTCTCTGAAGGGAAATGGTAGTCTTTGCTTTAAAACTCCCATCAAGCTGCTGCAAGAGGCAATTTACATTCAAGTGGCTTTGGGGACAGAGTGGCGGAGAACTCCCAAATTTCCACAGCCTCCATTCTTTATTGCTAGAAAGTTCCACAGTAAGTGCATACTAAACTTCTGTAGCAGGAACTGAGTGTCATTTTCTCCAGTCTTTGTTCTGCTTCCCACATGGCTTTTTCTGCAGCTGCACATCTCCTTAAAGAGTACTGTCAGGGCTCAACCAGAAAGTTCTCCCTCAGCATCCTGCATTTCACTTCCCCTCACTGTGATCTTTCTCTCATGAGTGTACCCCTCCTGAATCAGCCAGTGAACTTCCAGGGGAAGATGCTTTCAATGGAGCATTAACATCATCACTGTTGGTATAAGGAAATGATTTGATATGTCAAATTTGGGGGGCTCTTTTGAGTAGCTAGAGTGACCCCTTCTTGGGGCAAAGGATTCCCCAGGTCCCAGAATTCACACCTCCCAGTGACTTCTCATTGTGCCGAAGCCACCAAGCTATGAAGAACAGAATCTCCATGCTGGTTCCTCTCCTCCCTCCACCAGCCTGTGAGGTTCCTGAGGTTACAGACTGAGTCTGCTTTTAATTTCTAACCTCCCATTGCTCCCAATTTAGGGCTCGCCTATGGGGTCCAACCACTCAATTAGGGCAGGCACTAAAGGCAGTGGCTGCTTTTATGATGTTGTTAGAACTGGCAGCACTTCCTCAGTCCAGGAGCCTCTCATTCCTTGGTGAGGCCTCCTTCAGGATTTCTTTATTAGGTCACACCTTGGTTGCCATTAGTGCTATGGCAAATAGTGGTTAATGTTGACCTGAAAGCAACACTGCGCTGAGAGCAAGGTCTTGAGGAAATGGAACAGATAGGAAAGAAGAATGTCAGAACGAAGGGAAAGCTGATGGTAGAAGTGAAGGTGACAAAGAAAATCTTTCCTTATTTTGACATTTTGTCAAAGCTGAACTCCTCTGCAAGGTTTAAACCATCATTTTAATTTACTAGTACTACGAACTCTATAATTTACTAATAATGCGGAATGCCACCTCTTGAGACAAGAGTGTTGTTTTTTTAATCTTCTTCTACAAATGGTTAAATGGAGACTCAGAAAGGTCAATGATCTTCCAAAGGTGGTACAACCTATCGGTGTGAATCTGGTATGAAATCCCAAAACTGTTGTTCTGCGGCATACTCTGTCACTATAGGAATGCTCTCCTTTTGATTTTCATTTGCTTTTTCTGCTCTGAACTTTCTACATGAATTTTAAGCAATTCTGAAATTGTCTGAACCTTTCATTTTCTTCAGTTAAGAGTCAAGAAAGAAGGGCAGGGAGAAAGCCAGGAAAGAACCTAATGTGCACTTTCCAAAGACCCACAAGGTCTGTACACTCTGATTCTGTTCAATCTTTTCTCTCCCTCCTGTTCTTGGCAACTGTCCCTTAAGCCCGTCTGTTCTCTGCTTCTAATATATTATGCTGATATTTTATTACCAAACAATTACATCCACTAATTTGAAAAGGAAACGAGCAGGAAATTGCAATTATAAGAGTAAAAGCAATGCTCTTTTATTTCTCCCCTTTATGCATATGAAATATGGTTTGTCATTGCCACAAACAGACTTTCTCTCTCTTCCATGGCTCTTCACTGCCTTGTCTTTAATAATTGAGCAAAAAGCAGAGTAATAATTAGATTCCTGATAACAGAGGAGATACTCATGGATTTGCAGCATGTGGAGGCTCAGCTTGGAGCATGGGCCTGCCACCATGCCTCCATGGGAGGAAACATTCCGCATGCTGCTTCACTTGAGCATCTTCCAAAGCATTCTTTACATCCATGTCTTCTATGTAGGTTAATTATTTGTTTGCCATTATTGCTTCCCCTCTGTCCTGGAATGCTTTCCTACCCCATGGACTCTGGGCTTGGCCAAAACCTGTTTTGTATCTAACGGAGAAGAAACTTACAGCTTGCCTGTGTGGTTTTGCCTTGCTTCTCTTGGGCCACTGAGGGTCTCTGAGTGATTATGCTTCACAGAAATGCTCTGCTGACTCTGGAGGGATATATGGTGAGTGCAAAAACTAAATGGTTGCTGTTTTAATCCACTGAGATCTGAAGCTGTTTTTAATTGCAGTATAGCCCAGTCCATCTTGACTGATAGATCTGTGATCTCATTTGACTCTCATATCCATGAGACAGAGAAAGGCTGATCACACTGAGAGAAGTCAGAGAAAAAGCAAGTGATGTGGACTCAAAGGTACCTGGGTAGGAAGACCTTTCCTGTCATCACTGGAAAATGCTGCAGACCTAGCTGAGCAACCAAATTTCTCTGAAATCCTGTGTGTCTATGACATGGGAATAATAGTATTTACCTTAAAGATTCTTAAGGATCAGAATCCAGATATGCTAAAGGTCCTAGCATAGTAATACTCACCATAGAAGAAGAACCTAACAAAAGGTAGCTTCTGTTAAAAACATCATTATTTTAGAATCCCTTTTTCATCATAATTTCCACTGAGCAGGTGAGGAAGCTGAGGATAAATGTGTGCAGACACCTGCCTGTATTATTTAATGACAGGGCTGGAGTTCAAGCTCTTGCATGCAGACTTTGGGTGCAGAGCTTTTTCCTTAGGCTAGGAAGTGTTGACCAAGTTTCATGCATGGAACTGTGCTGAGGTTAGGTGAATTATCAAGAAGAAAACATTGTTCTTCTGAGGAGCACAAAGTGTGTCTAGCGAGTAAGGTGGGTAACAGAACAAAGAAACAACTGGTTTATCTGCAGGGCTCAGTCTTCTGAAGTTCTAACTTTGGGTGCATAACAGTCACCTGAGCAGCTTCTTAATACAGATTCCATGGCCTCACCCCTAGGGTTTCTATTTTTAATACTATTTTGCAATTAGAGGAAACAGCAGAGCTCCAGTGTCAGGGCCCCAGGCTGCAATCTCACCTCTGACACCTATAAATTAATTGGACAAGCTTGGGCAAGTTACCTTAGTTCTCTGTGGCTCAGTTTCTTCATCTGTGAGATGAGGCTAACATAGATCACTTTTTTAGATAGTTTACTGAAGATTAAGTTAGGTAATATATGTGAAGCACATAGAACGTAACAGGCATTCAGGAAGTGCTACCATTCATGTTCTGATGTAAAGATTTTTAGAATCATCAGCCCAAAAACTTTCCAAAGGATTGGCTGAGGGCAACCCCTTCATATGGTGTTCTATCTAGGTACCCTGTATGGCATTTCTTGAGTCAGTGCCCTCAATTCTGTGGGGTCTGTCTGGGCAATTTCCAATGACAGGAGCTCTGAGCGTGGGGCATATTTGGGACTGACTGTGCATCGTGATGACTCTTAATTCATGAGTGCTGCCTCCTTCTGTGCTCTCATGCAAAGGTTTGCTCCTGAGAGGAGATCTTCATTACCAAACTTCATCTGGGATCCACCTTTGGCTGAAAGGTGGGCAGCCATCCAGAGACCCGAGGCTCCAGTCAGGAGTGAAAATTGTCTCAATTGAAGAGCTTCACTTATTGCTCTTGCCCTCTGCCAAATCCCTCATTTTGACTCCTGTTAATCACCAGATATTAGAGCCCATAAGAGTTATATTTACTAGAAGAGAAATTATCTTTTCCTTCTCTTTAAATTTCTTTGAATAATTCATGCCCTGTTTGGAAGGATTAAATATGGTGTTCTCTCTACTGCAATCAGATCCGCAGGTGAAAGTCTGGTTTTGTGGAGCTGGCAGAGGTCATGCTGTGGGGAAGCGTCCCTGCCCAGCATATCTTTGGTACCACAGATGTGTGATTCAGGCCTTCTGGGCTTTGTTCTTTGTCCCATTTGTACTAGCTTTCCAATCTGCCTTACTCTTCCTTGTCCAAGCTGCCTTCTTCCGTGGAGCCCTGAACAGGCCTTCCTCTTGAAGTGGGGAGAGCCTGAGTGTGAGAAAGTAGACTGGTCTTTTAGGGGGATAGCAGGTCACCGAGGTCAGCAGCCCTTCCCTGGTCCCAGAAGCAAGAAGGACTTGTGGAGCAGGGTCCTCCAACCAGACAGATTGTGATCAAATTTCAGTTCTGTAATTGCTTGAGGGCGATGACGTTAGGCAATCACTTCATCTCCCTGTTGCTTCAGCATCCTTATCCTACCAGAGGGATGAGATCAGTCCCTGCTTACAGTGTTGTCTTAAGAGTAAAATTGAAAACATGGAAAATATAGAAACATAAGCATACAAATCATAAGTACAAAAACCACTTAGAACAGGACTTGAAGTTTATGATGAAGCACAGGCTTTATTGTATTTTATTTGTTCAATTACAAATTAATTTTAATTACATAAGGAATTCATGAATACATTCTCCTGGCAAAAATTAAAACATAGCAATGAAAGCTAAATTCCATTTTGACTACCCAATTTATAACCTCTGGCCAGCATTTATCAGTTTTCAGTTTGGTATGCAGCTTTTTACAATTTCTAAAAAGCATACACATGTGTGTACTTATAGAAAAATAATACAGTATCTATCTGTCTGTCTATCTGGTATAAATGATACCACACATGTATATCTTTTTCACTTAACATTATTCCTACAGATTATTTATTTTATAATAGGGAGATACACTACATTGATTTTATGACTTCATACTATTCCATATTATGGGGATATCACATTTAATTTAATCATTGTTTGAATTTTTCCCTGATCATAAATAATTTTGCCAGAATCATCCTTGTACTTGTCTCAATGTCTGGATAGATACATCTCAGAGGTTTTTTAAGTTTTGTCACTTTGCCCATTTTGTAAGGTGGTTGTGCAAACTTACACTTCCATCAGTTGTGTACAGATCATGTTTTCCTACAACCTCAACATCTTTAACAACAGACTCTAACTTTGCCAATCTAAGTGGTATAAAAGGACATAGATTTTAGTGATTTTTAATGGGAATTTTTCTACTATCAATAAAGGTGAACCTTGGTATGTAATTAATGAGCACTTGTATCTTCTCTTTCATGAATTAACTTTGTATTTGTTGCCTGTTACTTTATTGAGTCATCTCTTTCTTTTCTTAAATACTTCTTGGAGTTCTTGAATTATATTTTGGGTAAGAGTACTTTCTATATTTGATGACAATAACTATTAGTCTGCTTTCTGGTTGCTGGAACTAAGTATCTAACAAGCACAGTTTAAAGGAGTAAATGACTTGTTTGGCTCACAGATTTGGAGAATTCAGTCCATAGTAAGCTGTCTCCAAGACAGGAACATCATGCAGAATATTGCTCACCTCATGGTGGCTGGGAAGTGGAACAGAGTGCCAAAGAGGAAGGGGCTAGGAGCCAGATGCAGTTCTTGAGCTCATACTCCTATGACTTGACTAGATGCACCTAGAAGTGTGCCTTATTAATCCTTGGGACATCTCTCAAGCCTATCAGATTAACCATTCAGCTTACCTGTCATAAATACTTTTCTCTCTTCATTAGTTGCTTTCTGTATGTACTGTACATGTGCTTACTTTTGATTTATTCCATTTACATCACCTTATTTCATCATAGTATTGTTTTTGTATTCTACTTATAAGTGGACTCTATCTGCAATACCATAGATACACTTTTCAACATTTCTATTTTTTAACAGTATCTAGGTTTTGTTTTGATAAGTGATATAAGATCCCACTTACTATAGTAGTTATTGAGCTAAGAACTTTACATGCATAATCTGAGTCTTTCAAACTATCTGGAAAATTCTGCATTCTGACTTCCACCTTGCAGATGAGGCAATACAGAGACAGTGAAGTCTTCTTCCCAAGGTGCCAAAGGTCAATGCACAGCAATCATCTACAGTGTCATCTATCTATCCATAGGTCTGTGCATGTTCTATGTGTGCACCAGAGGTCCCTGCAGGTTGCACATTTGCTGGTCACAGTAAGAGGAGGAATTGGACCAGGTATGGAAGAGGGTCTTGCAGATAGGGGATAAAGTCATCTAAAGGGGCAGCAGACTTTCAAAAAGAACAGAGTCCCACAGTCTCAGCAGCGCTGCCTAGTTACATGAATCAGCTGTGGGTGCTGCTCCTCTTCAGAATGAGAGGGTCTTGGTGGACATCCAACCCAGATAGGTCCTGTTTCTCACTGAGTAGGACGCAGTCCAGGCTTTTGGTCTCACTTCATAGCAGGCATGTGTCAGAACCTGTGACCTCTTTTTCATTACCCTCTCCTACTGTGCCCCATCAGAGGGTGACATAAGAAGGAAGCTGAGAGGCAGAGATGGGCAGCTGAGAAGAACTGCTCTTTCTGGTCTTTCTCTGTGTCCTCACCCAGTCACCTGTGTAGGTTGGAAGCTTGGCTCCACTGTTTCATCTCTCCCTGAAGAGCCATGAGCCACACACTTAGCAATGCAGAGAAATGGCTCCAGGCACCCCGGCATAAATTGTAGACAGGAAAAGACTGAGTCCCTACCTGTGGAACATGAAACGGTGACTACAGGTTATCTTATCCAGAACCAGTCCCCTGTCTTCTCCTCCACACATGGGGCTCTGGGCACTGAAGCCAGAAGACCTGTTTCCTGGTGCTGCATTTTGGAGTCTTGAGGAAATGCTTCTGATATGATTCTGACTCCATGACCTTTCGAATGGTGGCATTTCTGATCTTCCTTGAACCAATCTCTTCCAAATCCTTCCTTGTGTCCAGTGGTAGTTTCATGTTCAGGCCTGTTTTATAAATGTTATTTTCTCCCTACTAATAGATCTTAACTCCCTCAAGGAAAAAACTGGCTTCCTTTGTGGGAGGTCAGTAAACTCTATTTAATTTCTTTTAACAAGGTTCAGGGAAGGAAAAAAAAAGCCCTCAATCTTCTTTTTCCTAATAATTCTTTTTGCCAAATCAGCTGATTTCTCCCCTTTGAGAACTCCAGCCATTCCCCGCAATAGACCTTTGTTCTAGCTGCTCTCCCCCCTGGAAGTCTCTTTGCTGCATGTGACCTGATGTTTAAACTGTCAGTTATGTTGATCAAGCTGCCCTTGATAAGTTCATTTCAGCTGAGTGTCCCATGCTGTAAAATGGGAGGGAGGGGAAACATGTCCTTTCCTGTATGGTTAACCCTGAGTCCCCCTCAGCCCTAAAGTTGACCTTGCCATGGGCAATAATTCATGGGGCTGTGGTGCAGACCAGTTTGTGTTGCCCTCCTTTCTTAGATCAGATTGCAGCATCATGAAGCGAGGACATCTTCCAGATGGCCCCTCATCCACACAGTTGCTTCTTTGAAGGGGTGGGAGGCTCCTTGGGCCCAGCTGGTCAGCACATCAGCCTGAATCAGTTCACCAGACTAACTAGTGAATCCTATTAGCTCTGTCACTTCATTGTGGTTAGCTTCCTATCCCGAGCCCTCAGCTTCATTTGCCACAACAAATTCATATGGTAGAGCTTTTCTTCATATAATTTGGATTTAGCAGCTTTCTATTGATGGAGTAGTGGGAAGGGAGTAATGTTTCTTTTACTGAAAAGTGGTGACTTAGAAAAGATAAGGATATGATATCTCCCTACCTATCTCAATGAAGGTGTCTTCATCTTAGATAATGTTGGATTAGCTGATGATTGTGTTTTGCATGGCAGTGTCTTAAGGTTATAGAGCAAAATCCACCCTGAGTGCCCTTTGTGGTACACAATAATTTCCAGTGTTGACTGCAAAGGAGGGGATCTTCTGCAGACACAGGGTCTTTGTGTGACCTACCATTTCCTGTTTTGCCTGTCTTGGCCATGGAGCATTGGGGGTCTCAGTGCATATGAAGGAATAGTTGAGTTAGGGACCACAGGCAGCAGCCTCCCAACCCTAGTTCCTATTGCTTCCCTTCACCATTCTTGTTTGTCAGGCCACCTGGGTGCATGGCCTCTTAGTTTACTTCCTTGTTATCTCTGACTCTGGTTACATTCTGGTTTGGGGAGAAGAAAGGTTAAATGTGTATGTCCAGCAAGCTTAAAATGGTGACTGGAGAGGGTGTCCCAAGAACCAATCAACTTAGTGGTGTGTGCTGATGTACAGGGGCTGAATTCACCTGTTGATTCAGTGATGGCAAACGAGGGCTAACTTTTTCCCATGCTCTGTGGTGAGTGTTCAATTTTGCCTGACCTGTTGTTGTGTTGTCAGAAACAAGAAGGTTGTTTCTTCATCAATTCCCTACAGATTGCTTAAGGTAGAGGTCTCCTTTCCTACAATTAGATTCCATTTATTGCCCAACCTATATGAATTATTTATTATATGGGAAAATATGTCATACAGTATAGTTCTTTTTTTATTTTAAAGAGAATAAAACCAAGCAAAATAAAACAGAGTAAAGCCAATCAAAACAAACCAGTGTAAGTGACACAGGACTTCAAAACAACAGGAAATCACAATCATAATGCCTCTTGTTGTCTTCAAAATAGCTGCAGATATCTTCAGATATAGTAAAAATCAAACAAAACAGAACAGACTAGAATCAATAAAAACAAAACAATGAATGCAATAAAGGACTTCAAAGCAAGATAATAATAAATTCAAAATGGTTGCCATAATATAGCTTGTTATTTTTGAAATAACTGTCCATGCCATCAGATATAATAAAATCAAACAAACAAAACAGAAAAAGCCCAATCCAACAAAACAATGTAAATGATACAGGACTTCAAAACAAGGTGATAGGGAATTAACAATGGGTACCACCTTCAGAAGGAGGTCCCCCATAGATGCTACATTGCGTATTGTTATCCTCTGAATAGATGATCAGACTACTGGCTTTAGACCTGCAAAATCAGTGAAATACTAAACACTACAAGCATTAAGTTGTGTTTTACCTCAATAGCTGTCATAGCCCATTTTTCTCTGGATCAGCTGGTTGCTTATGGTAGGGGGTGAAAGAGTTGGCTCTTGTTTCCCAGCCCCTGTGCTGGAAGGAGCTGGCATCTGGCTCTCCCCGCAGTGGCCTGCACATGGTGCCAGTTTGCAGGGTGGGTTTGCTTCTCGGTGACTTCTTGTTCTCTTCCCCCACAGTCTCAAATGGCGCTGATTCACAGGAAAATGTTGACATCTGGCTGTCTTCTCAGAGGACTGCACATGGCGCCGATTCACAGGGCTATAGAGTATAGTTTTGAAACAGGGTAAAGAGAGACAAACTCTGCTTGGGAAATCAAGAGAAACATCAGGGGTGTGGAAAGTTTGATAATGAGTTAGGAATTGCTAAGAAGAGGACAGGAGGAGTTGCCCTTTGAGGACATGTTCTGTCCCCACAATAGAGCTCAAAAGGAAAGAGGGCAGGCAGAGATATCTGTGGAGCAGATGAGAATAGGGGAAGTATAGCCATATACCCCAGTGGCACATAAAAGCTTGAGTGTAACCATGAATTTGGATTTCTGTCTTTAGAAGAGACATCACTTCTGAAGACTCAGTAGTTTTGTTTGACTTAGAAAACACGTTGCATGTGGCCTCTGGCCACAGAGTTCTGGCATCAGAGGAGTCTAGCTGTGTGTGGTAACTTTTTCAGTTCACTTGGAGTCTCATTGAGCCCTTTGCTGAGGGAAGGCCTGTGGCTGTGAGGTCCAGTGGCCACAGTGCTCAGATTTCAGCTGTGTCCTTGATACAACTCTGTGAAGTGAATTGCAGCTGTGATTCAAGTAACACTAACTAGAACTCCTAGAGTTCATGATGAGCCTCACACACCCTCTGTGCACCTGCCCTTACAGTGCAGGGAAACAAGCTCCAAATACTCAACACTTTAGTAATCATCATGCCAGGATATAGGTGGGTAGAGTCTCAGACAGGAAGACAGAGAACGGGTTAGAAGGGAAAGCTGGTACCTTAGACACAGATAAGTAAGATTTCAAGAGGTGGAGAGGAGAAAATACAGTTATCTCTTGAAAGAAAATATCCAAATGCCTTTTCCAAGTGCAGTCAGCTAGCATGAGCATCATTATGTGCAGAATTATGTCAGAAATGGGATAGATGCACGTCCAGACCAAAACGAAATACTGTTGTTCCTGCTCTCTTGGGGCCTGTTTGCCATAGAAGACTCTTTTCTTCCCTTCCTTCCTTCCTTCCTTCCTTCCTTCCTTCCTTCCTACCTTCTTTCCTTCTTTTTTTCTGCCTTTCTTTTTACTTCCCTTTCCGCCTTTCTTTTTTCACTTATTTGTTCACAAATTCATCCCACAAGTATTTACTGAGCTCCTTCTATACTCGTGCTGACCTGTGCTAGGTGCTAGGAACACACCCTAAAGGGGAAACAGGTACAGTGAGCTACCTTGTGATAGTAGAAATACACCCTAAAGGGGAAACAGATGTAGTGAGCTACCTTATGAAAGGAATAAAGTGTCTAAATAATATCTACAACGCTTTAGGGGGCCAGGATGATGAGACAACATTGGCTTTGTGAAGGAAGAAGACATCTTTGAGAAGAGGGACTGAAGGAAAGAAGCAACTGACACATATGGAGCATCTACACTGTGGCCTCTTCATGCAGCTTGCAGGCCTTGGGTGGTCTATGAGTGGTGGCTCACACAGAAATGGGTACTTATCATACAATATTCAAGTAAGGGTTGTTGCAAAAGAGGAAAGAGGACAGGGATGGGGAAAGAAAAGGGAGGAAAGATCTAATTAAGAGACCATCAGGAGAGTCAGTGTGTGTGTGTGTGTGTGTGTGTGTGTGTGATAGCAGCCTAGGTCTCCTGGAAAGGACCTTGTGCTGCTGTTAGTTCTCATGATGCTTTTGCCTTGAAGGCAAAAAGATCACAGAACGCAGGAGGAAGAGTTTCGGCCTGCTCCTGTGAGTTACTGTGTGTCTGAGGAAAAGCATTAGGGGAGTGGGAAAATAGTTTTTGATGCTGATGCTACATAAATAGGCTTTCTGGGGACAGACATATTTTAATGCAATATTAAAAGATGAAGAAGGACAGACAAGCTCTGAAGTCTCAGTCCTTGGGCCTCTCTGCTGCCTCCTGCAAACATGTCCTGAAATGACTCAGGCAAGTTCTTTACCTGATGGCAGCCCCTGGCATCAGGGGAGAAGGGTACACTGATCATTAGACCTCCTAGGTCACAAAGGGAGCTCTCTATAGTGGCCAACCAGAAAAATTCAGGAGGCCAAGGCCCAGGAGACCAGCTTCCTAAAGCCCAGTATCTAGGGCTCTGATTTCCTGTCCAGTTTACATAACCAGTGCTCAGGGCCATCTTAAATACCCTTGGTGTGCAGCCTCCTGGTGGCAAGGCTCAGGCCGCCAGCAAGGTTTCCTGCTCACTGTGTCCTCCCCATCATTCCAGCTGCACTGTCTCAAAACCTGCCTGAGGTATTTTTCTTGCTTGACTTAACAGTGTATCATTTGGCTTAAACATAGCCCTCTTTGGGACCCTTTTTGACTATAATTTACACACTTGTTTTTTGCTGGGAAGTTCTCTAGAGCTCCCCCATGCCCTGCCTCAGGGCTCCCAGGACACTGTATGGGAGCCAGGACTAATGCACTAAGGAAGCAGCGCTGTAAGATCTGTTGACTGGGATGCGCAGCCCTGAGGCCTCCCACCTCCATACCCATTGCGGTTTCCTCCTGGCTGTGAGCGTGTGGAAGGCCGCTCTGATCCTCCTCCCACAGTGGGACCCCGGCGGTCTTCAGCTGATGCTGGCTCAAGGCCCCAGTCATCCACACACAGAGACTGAGAGGAAGAATGACCACAGGTAAGCTCGTTGGAACGTGAACACTAGGCATGATTGAAACTCTGATAAGATGAATCAGAGAGACGGGGTTCACAGACTTGACTGGTTTTGTAACTTTATAACCAGGTTTGGCATGCCATTGTAGCCGCTGGAGACACAATCTCCTGGTGGCAACAGAACTTGATATCTAAGAACAGGAAATTAGCAAAGAGCCTTTGTTCCGGGACCTTTTCCCTGGAGATCCATTTGTCCCGCAGCTCAGAGGACGGTCGTCTCCAGTGAGATCCTGGAATAGGGGACCCAATCTTCCCTATCTTCCTAGACCCAGAGGACTCGGCCCTGAAATCTA